>CM035437.1:98950011-98965011 GCA_020310875.1 Ceratopteris richardii
TCCAAAAGGTAAAACAAGTACTTTCTGTCAGAAATTTCCGAGTAGGGCGGACCATCGCGATGGTCTGCAACTTTCGGATTTTGAGGTAGGCAACCACACCACGAGGTAGGCGATCCCTGCGCATACATGAAACCATAGTTGCGTTTCAAAAATTCGTTGTTTGGTGGACCATCGCGATTGGCTCAGACCATCGCGATTGTGTCGCACCATCGCGATAGGCTCACGCCATCGCGACGGCTCGGCCGGACCATCGCGACGGTTCGCTTTTTCGGACCATCGCGACGGTTCACTTGAGCCATAGCGACGGTCCACTTGGACCATCGCGATTGTTCAGCTGACCCCGGACCATCGCGATTGGCTCACGCCATCGCCACGACAGTGCCACGTGTCACGATAGACCATCGCGACGGTTCATTTTTTGGACCATCGCGACAGCCCAAACTCGGACCATCGCGATTGGCTCAAGCCATCGCATCGCGGACCATCGCGACGGTTCACTTCGGACCATCGCGATTGTTCCCCGTTGACCGTGGACTCGCGCCATCGCGATTGTCCACTTGATCGGGCCATCGCGACGGTTCAACCTCACGCCATCGCGATCGTTCATTTTGAGCCATCGCGACGGTTCGCCTTTTCGGGCCATCGCGATTGTCCAAATCCCACGCCATCGCGACGGTTCGCTTGGACCATCGCGATTGTCCCAGACCATCGCGATTGTGCACCCCCATCGCCAATTTTGGACTCCAATTTTTGACCAATTTTGAGGGTATTTTTGAAAAATTTTTGGACCATTAGACTCATAGGAGACCCCTTAGCTCATATTGAAGGAAAACCTGATTGTCAGTTTTTACCCCCCAGGGCCTGAACGCTCATAACTTTTTTATCCGAAGTCCGTTTTTTGAGCTTAATAGCTCGTTAGAAAGCTCGCGACGAGTACTACGTGACCTCAACTGTCTTTTTCATAAAGGATACGTCTATTTTTGGATAAGCTATTTTGAGGTTCACCTAGTTTGGGACTAGGAAGCCAGGGGGCACACATTGAAAATTTGGGCAAAAAGGGAAGGGATTTAAAAGATGTCTATGCTCAAGTGTTTGATCATCTTGTGAATTGGTCTAACATTGGAATTTTTCCAGGTCTAGCAAGGGCAATCAAAGGCAAGCAAGTAAGGCAGTGAAGACAGTAAAGCTTGGGAAGCGCGGCTTCTTGGGCAACAAGGCATCAGAGCAACCAGAAAAGCCGACTCGAGGTTGGAAGATTACTCAACCCCCTCAGTCAATTCTTAGCTTAGGCTAAACGATAGTTGTGGATTAACGACGATAGGAACGCCTCAAGTTCAAGATACCTAATTCTTTCAAGTTTAAGACCTAAGGTAAAAGTGTGTGTGACGAGAACCTAAAGAAAAGAACCTAAGTCTGACGGAACGAGAACTCAAAATCATAACGGAAAGTCGAATTCCTGATGCATATATTAATACAAGAATCCAAAGAAAATTAAAAAAGAATTAAGAAAGTAATAACAAAGAACTATTGACGATCTAAGTGTGTAATTGAGGGAGCAAGGAAGGAAATTAATGAACCTTAGATCGGGCAAGCATATAGGTAAGTCGGACAGAAGAAGCCTTAGATCATCAGAGGCTAGTGTGAGAACTACCGCTCGATCTTGGGCTCAGCAATTGAATAGTAGTTATCCTTACGAGCTAAGCTCAGAATCAAGTGAATCAGAAATGGCATTTAGCGCAGACAGACCAGAAGGAGGGTCTCATGTAGCATACCTAGAAAAACCCGAAGGACCCTATAGAACGCAATTAGAGTTTCTCCGAACCAACCGATTAGGTGCTCGCATCTATGAGGATGGTTTGCAAAGGCAAGTGGTGCAACTGCACAACCCTGATCAACCCATTGGATTGGAAAGACCAGTGGTGAAATTCGAGAGAGACGCTTACATAGACAAAGAAGGAACCATGTACATCCTAAGTACGCAACCAAACGATACTAATGAGTTTGGCACAATTCAATTAGAGACGGAAGCGAAATTTCAAGGAAAAGAACCGTTAGAAGAACCTAGAACACCGAGAGGGAAAGCCGTATTAACGAGAGTACTCATCCCAGAATGGGTCCCTCAAGATAACAGGAGCACCGAGTTGTTTGTAAATAAAGAGACAGATGAAGCCTTCTGGAGATACAGAAAGGAACACCCTGGTGAGATAGGCATCATTACAATTTATGAATTCAAGGACCCAGATACGCCTGGAAAGGTTGTATACCTGGATGAGACTTCAGAAAGAGTCTTTGTGGTGCCTGAACGCGCTAGAAACACATACACTTGGAGAGGTGAATTGATATTCCCTCTACCTAGAACAAACATGAATACAAGTCAACAAGGGGCAGGAACCTCCTCAGCCCATGGAAATCAAAGAGACGGAAATAACGAGAGACCGGAGGTAAGCTTCACTCACCCCATAGGGAGAGATAGAACAACCACGAACACTAATAGAGCGGAGAGACAAAGAGATCATGGAATACCAGGTGGTAGAGACGATTTTCCTCTACCTAGACCACGCGAACACGCAAGAGTATTGAGACCCACTCAATTAGTAAAATCAATGAAGAATTACTTTGATGGGACAGGAGATCCCTATGACCACGTCGCAGAATTCAAGCAAGTACTGAGGGCAGAACAAGTCGAGGACATGTTCACGCAATACAATGCATTTGGACTAACGTTAAAGAATACCGCTTTAACTTGGTTCCAACCTTTGCAACAAAGGCAATTCAGAGACATCCATCACTTTTTAGAGTCATTCATCACTGAATTCTCTAAAAGTGGGATTAGACATGACACGTCTTCGTTGATTCATAGTTTTAAACAGACCCCTCAGGAAACAGTAAGACTGGCAGGACGTAGGTTTAGACAATATGTTGAGCGATGTCCAATGCAAGAGCTACCCTCACAAGCTAAACAGGTATCACTGTTCCTAGATGGCTTGTTGAGCGCTAAACTACGCTCGTATGTGTACCTAAAAGAACCCAGAACGCTAGAGGAGTGTGTAAGAATATGTATAGACATCGAGGATAACCTAGGAGAGGAATTAGAGCTCTCAAAGGTCTATAAGGACTCAGATTGTTCTTCTCTAGCATCCACAAAATTGTCTAATTCGATAGAGGACCTAGCAGAAAAAGTGGCCCAAAAACTAGGAGTTTCTAGCAAACAGGTGCCCAAGCTACCAACTAATGTACGTTGTTACACTTGTGGTGGAAATCATTTGGCAAACGTGTGTCCCAATGCACCACAACCACAAGCCAACCCTAGTGGCCAATATTGCACAATTGAGAGAAGATACACGAATCATACGGCTCAGGATTGCCCATACAACAAACAAATCGTAAGACAGAATTACCCGCAAACATACCAGCCGCCAGGTAGGTATCAAGGCCAATACAATGCTCAGCCTTATTACTATAGGCCTCCCCAAAACTACCCTTACCAGGCTCAACAGAGACCTCAACCTGTTTTAGCTCAGCAGCCACCCCCACCAGTGAATGTCATCTCAGTCAAATACGCTGCTGCAGAAGAGAACCTAAGTAGGGCCTTAGTGCCTTCTTCACCCTTGATCACCGAAAGTGACCCGAACTCAAACAGTTTTGACTCTACTCATGTAACT
The DNA here is from genome assembly GCA_020310875.1 of Ceratopteris richardii. Taxonomy (NCBI): domain Eukaryota; kingdom Viridiplantae; phylum Streptophyta; class Polypodiopsida; order Polypodiales; family Pteridaceae; genus Ceratopteris; species Ceratopteris richardii. The sequence goes on from CM035437.1 coordinate 98,953,674, forward strand.
AGTCCACCAGCTTATTACACGGAGTCACCAGAACATGTGGAGACATATCATTATGATAGTCCACCAATGGAACCTAGTTGGGAGCCAGATTATACTAATGTGATGTACGCAAACCCAAACCCACGGCCCCAATTGAGACAACAGAGACCACCGGGCCCTAGAGGACCATGCTTTAGGTGCCAAGGAGATCACTTCATAAAGGATTGTCCACATCCCCCAATAGCAAGGCAATCACAGTACTATAGCATCCAAGGCTTTTGTGCCGATTGTGGCAAAGAGCACATAATCAAAGATTGTCCTAAGAACCCAGTCAACACTACCAATGTGACACCGATCAACGTGATAGGTATTGTAAACAACACAGATGGATCCAACCCTACATACGTGCCTATCCAAGCGATAACCAGAGCCCAGGCGCTCTTACAAAACCAACAACTTAATCAAGAGAAAGTAGCCGGAACTAGTGAAGTGGCAGAATCTAGTAGTAAAAAGACGAAATCTTGGAAAGATTCTAGAGAAAGGATCAAGAGAAAGTGGAGTAAAAAGATAAGTGAGTTGGAAGGAAGTCTAAGAGAATCTAGAGCCAAAATACAAGAATTGGCCTCACAAGAATTAAATCAAGAAAATCCAGCTCAGAAATCAGGATCAGTTTTAGTGGAACCCATACCAGAAGATCTAGACATGATGTTTCGTGCATATCAGGCTAGAATAAAAGAGGGACCTCAAGTCACGGAAATGAGTAAAAACTACCCTCGAGCTGATCTAGAAATTGAGAGAACTAAACTTTGCATGAAAATGGTAGAATTAGCACAAGCTTTATTTGAAGCCTCTAGATATCTTAATTGGAATAACATGGCAAAACCTGAATTACATTTTCAAGGACTAATGGAGAGGCTAGAACACTTGATAGAAAGCAAAGAGAAAAAGGATCAGCCTAGGAACCCTATTGTCCCAGAGACACAGGAAAGGAATGCACCATCCCTGTCTCAAGTACCTAATACAGAAAGTCAAGATAACTTGTCTTCCATACATAGGTACTCACATGAATTTTTGAGGGAGATTCAAGAAGAGAAATGGAGAAAAGAACAAGGAACTCATCCTCCTATTCAAGAAATAGACGACTTGCAGGAACAATTTCCCCAAGACATCCCCTCTATATATGATGATGTAGAGGTGGAGCAACTGAGTGAACCCACAGGATTTGAATCTAATTCGTTACAAGAATTACCTCAGTTCACAGGACCTTGGGAAGCAAAGTCTATTAATATGAGAGCACCCACGATAATAGTGAGGAATGAAGAATCAGTGATCCCTAGGAACACGGAAGTGATCAAGAATACCCAAGTACAATGTAATCTCACTCTGGAGGAATTGTTAAAGGTAAAACCAGAATTGTGGAAGCATGTAGCAAATCAATTCCCGGAGCTAGCTACCACACCCTCTCAGATAGGATCACATAAGAAGGTACCAGAGATACCCGTGGAAAAGATTGGAGACGTAAGCGAAGGAGAGGAAGGTAACACATATCTTCCAATAACCCATCAGGGCTACACCACGAAAGCCATCTTAGATTCAGGAGTCGGAGTAGCCATCGCTACCACCGCTTTGTGGAAACGTTGGGGTAAGCCAGCACTCAGACCCACCAGGATGAAACTACAAATGGCTGACGGACACATAGAAAAACCATTAGGCTTACTAGAAGGTATATCTCTCACCACTTGTGGTGTAGAATTTGAGCATACTTTTGCCATTTGTGACTTTGCGAAAAACCGTGCGTATGAGATGATATTGGGACGACCATTCATGCGTCAGTTGCAAATTGTACAAGATTGGGGATCTAATTCTTTGTACTTGCAACATTTAGGAGTGACTACCAAAGTCAATCTTAAAGACTATTCACACAGAGATGTACCCCCAATACAATGGAATACCATCCATAAGACACCAGTAGAGATGGAATCCGTGCACTCATTAGAATCAGATCCTTCTTGGTTGCATGAGGATACCCATTTATGGATGTGTAAAGTAGCCAAACAAGAGGAAGAGCGGTTAGAAGCCAGGACCTTAGGTGCGGAACAACATCCACGAACCCTTCAAGATCCAGCCTACGCACCTGTAGTATTCCCAGACGAAGAATTTGAACCCCATGGTTGGGAGGAAATACTAGCAACCATGGATGTAGCCATCAATGAAGAACAATGGACACCCCACTGTGACGAGGATGGCTATGACATTTCAGTTTTCACGATAGAGCCAATCATGGGCGATGCAATTTTAGAAGAGTGTGAACCAGACACTGATGCATTTGAGGATGCAAGCGATTTTGATTTAGAATCAATTATCATGGACCCACCCTTTGCATCAGAGGAAGAATATTTCTACGAAGTAGAGACTCACACTCAGAGACACGAGGAGATTACGAACGAGGTAAGGTTAGCCACAGAAGTGACTACCAAGAGTGAAGGCAAGAAAAGAAAGGAGAAAGAAACCATGTCAGAAAAAGAAGAATCTTTGTTTGAAGTACCCGAGAATTTCAAGAAATATGAAATCGAAGATAGAAGAATCATGGTACGAATGCCTAATAGAAAGGCGAATGATGGACAAGTATATGATAACCGAGAGAAAACCAAGAAAGTAATAGTTGCCATAGAAGGAGAAGAAGAAAAATGCACATACATAGGGCATGATTTGACGACTGAAGAAGAAGAAGAGTTAGTTGCCCTATTGCGTGAATATAGAGATGTTTTTGCGTGGAGTTATAAAGATTTGAAAGGAGTAGATCCAGATATATGTTCTCATAGAATCCCTATGACTCCAGATGCAAAACCGACAAAACAGAAACCTTACACGTACAATGATAATTACGCTGCGAAGATTAAAGAGGAGATAGATCGCTTGATAGAAGCAGGATTCATTTACGAAATTGAGCATACTGAATGGGTATCCCCCATTGTGGTTGTGCCCAAGAAGAATGGAAAATTGCGTGTGTGTATTAACCTTAAAAAAGTTAATGCCGCCACAATTAGAGATAGTTATCCTCTTCCTATCACAGAACACCTATTGGAAAGAGTTGCGGGCAAGGAAGTTTACAGCTTCCTTGATGGATTTTCAGGCTATAATCAAGTAGCCATTGCTCCAGAAGACCAACACAAGACGGCTTTTGCCACAGAATGGGGCATATTTGCATTTCGTGTAATGCCATTTGGCATAACAAATGCACCCGCCACTTTCCAGCGACTCATGTGCCATGTTTTTAAGGAATTCTTACGCAAGAGCTTGGAAGTTTATGTCGATGACTTATGTGCCCATTCAAATGTAAGACAGACACATATCCCAGAGTTAAGACAAATATTTGACAAATGTCGAGAATATCAGGTTTGTTTGAACCCAGAAAAATGCGTTCTCATGGTCAGACAAGGCAAAATTCTAGGACACATTGTGTCAAAAAATGGAATCTCTACGGACGAGGAAAAGGTGAAGGTAATTGCAGAATTACCTAGACCAACCAATGTGAAAGAGGTACAGGCATTTATGGGCCATTGTGGTTATTATAGGAGATTCATACACATGTATGCAATCATAGCCAAGCCTTTGTACTCTCTTTTGACCAATTTTGAGTGGACAGATGAATGTGAAAATTCATTCAAGGAACTTAAACGACGCTTGTGCTCAGCACCTATATTGACTACCCCAGATTGGAGTAAGCCATTCCATGTACATGTGGATGCATCCAATTATGCCATAGGATGTGTGTTAGCACAACCCACGAATGAAGGTAATATAGATCTCCCCATAGCCTACGCTAGCAGACAACTGAACGCAGCAGAAAGAAATTACACCACGACGGAACGAGAAGGATTAGGGATGATCTATGCGGTAAAGAAATTTAGGCACTACTTGTTGGCCAACAAATTCAAGTTCTTTACAGATCATCAAGCCCTATTATATTTAGTCAACAAACCATGTAACACAGGACGATTAATACGTTGGTTTCTATTACTCATGGAGTATGATTTTGAAGTGGTAGTCAGGAAAGGAAAGACACATCTTAGAGCCGACCACCTTTCAAGATTAACCTCAGGAGAGGCTCCTCAAGGAATAGCCGATGAATTACCAGATGCATACTTGTTTAACCTTGAGATAGCACCACAATGGGCAAAGCCGATAGTCCCTATTCTGACATACGGACCCAAGAATCCTAAGATAAAGATCAGAGAAGGAGAGATTACCAAGTCTCAGAGATACCAAATAATGGCAGGAAGCATATATAAACAGGATAATCAAAAGATTCTTGCCTGTTGTGTAGATGACTCAGAACATGCGAATTGGTTGCAATTAGCACACATAGGTGCACTAAAGCAACATCATTCAAAACATCGGACATTACAGACTCTGCATAGATTAGGAGTATATTGGCCTACGATGGAAGCAAATGTCTACAAGATGTGTAAGGAATGCCATGTTTGTTGTGAAAGACCACCAGTAGAGCATGCTACATTATATCACGTGTCTCTCACACCAGACTGGAGTGAACCTTTAGTGACATACTTGAGGACGAACACATTCCCTCAAGGCATGACCTTAGCTCGACAACGCAGTCTAGAGCAGGAAGCTCAAGACTATTCACTCATTGGCGATAATTTGTACAAAAGAGGACGAGATGGATATCTAAGACAATGTGTTCATGAGAGCGATTATCTTAGCATACTAGAGACTGCACACCAAGGTGTTGCAGGAGGTCATTTTGGACCAGATAGGGTAATCAAAGCCATCCTCTTTGCAGGATTATGGTGGCCCACTCTTCACATGGATGCTCATACCTATGTCAAGAGATGTGACGTGTGCCAAAGAACTCAGTTTCCTACTCGCAGAGATGAAATGCCATTGAAACCCATGATGGGCGGACGTGCATTTTCAAAGTGGGGTATAGACTTTGTAGGACCCATTAACCCCCCTGCAAAAGGTACACATGCGGAATACATTATTGTTGCCACAGATTATCTAACCAAATGGGTAGAGGCGAAAGCCACAAAAAAGAATGATGCTCACACGACTGCAAAATTCTTATTTGAAAATGTCTTTACAAGATATGGATTGCCTATAGAGTTAGTGAGCGATCGAGGCACTCACTTTCTAAACCAAGTCATTGAATATTTGTTACAGGATTTTATGGTGATTCACAAGAAATCTGCACCATATCATCCTCAGGCCAATGGTCAGGCTGAAAGCACTAACAAGATACTTTGTACCGTACTGACGAAACTCGTGAACAACAAACGTTCGGATTGGGACAAACAGCTACACCACGCTGTTTGGGCATATAGAGTGGCCTACAAGACCGTACTCAATGCAACTCCCTTTCAGATGGTTTTTGGTCAGAATGCAGTGCTTCCTTTGGACTTCTTGATACCGACACTTAAGGTTGCACAAGAACATCAGTGGACCGGCCATGAATTATCAGCAAGAATAATGGACTTGGAACGATTAGGAGAAACAAGGCTGAGGGCAGTAGCAGGAATATACGCAGCGAAGAAGCGACAGAAAGCATATTTTGATGCACATGTGAAAGATAAAGGCCTAAAAGAAGGAGATTTAGTTCTGGTGTACACGCTGAAACAGCACGCACGGAAGTTAGAGAAGAGAGGTTATGGACCTATGATCATTAACAGACTGTCGACCAGCGGAGCAGTACAGTTAGCCACCTTAGAAGGAGATATAATGCCTAATTACATTAGTGGCTGTAGAGTCAAGCTATATCAGGAACCTCTTACTGAAGATATGCTTAGACGACTCACGTTGGCAAAGAAGCGTAAGGAGGAAGAAAATAGAATACGAGCGGAAGCTCGGGCAGAAGCCATAGAACGCATTAAGCGCATGAAGCTAAGAAGACGAGGACTAGGGAGAGAACATTATAACCATCTGGAAACATCACCCAGATATCCCATGGCCATGTGTCAAGTAAAGTCAACCACTCATCCTAGCATAGTGGACAGGAGACCATTCATTACAGTTAGGCTAGGGCACGGCAACCCTTGCCAAGAACTCAGGGCTTTAATTGACTCAGGTGCTGCGACTAGTGCGATTAGATGGTCCCACTATAAGGATTCAGGAATAGAAATGCGGCCAATTGAGGCATACCTCATAGGCCTAGGAGGCATGGAAACCCCTTGCATGGGCGAGGTGGACCTTCCTATCCTCATTAAGGATTTGACGATGACAGCAAAGCTACTAGTGTGCCATGATGACGACCTGATAGAACCCCTAATCCTTGGCCAAGATTGGCTATACGATCACTCAGTGGACCTAAATCTTAGACAAGGCTCCTTACAAATTGGAACCTTAGAGCAGAAGCGAGTGATACCGCTTGACTTCCCTAACGGCATTCCGCTTGACGGTTGTGACCCTAGACCCCATGAAACACATGCAACGGAAGACCGGAAGATCTTTGATCAGCTCAGTCACGTTACGTCTACACCAACCCACTCGGGCTTGGTTATAGACAGTTGTCAATCAGAAGGACGACAGAAGACCTTCCCTAGGACTTCCTGCAAACTAGAAGAGCCAGCTACCCATTCACAAGGGCAGATGGACACAATCAGCGGGCAGATGGGCACAATTTGCGGTCAGGTGGGTTGCATCAGCAGCCAAATGAGCACGACACCCTGCGGTGCTCATCCTTCCAAACTTGTTGCGGACTGGCCTAGATTAAAGTTAAATAAGGCATCACTTCCTAATGGGCAGGTCACGCAAGTGTTGGATCTCCCTTCTTTTCCAAAGCAGAGTGTCCATCCGACCTCTCAACCTCAGCAACGACAGAGTCAACCACGACAAAGGAACCCAGACCGACTGCAGTATCGGAGGAAACAACAAGGAAAGCAGTTCAGGCCACCCAAAGGAAGCGACACCAGACAAATATGGGTGCCAAAAGGGCAAAGAGCACTGAAGAACTCCAACAAAACAGAAATCGACAAGAAAAAAGCAGTGCAGAAACAGAATCGGTATCCACCATCCCCTCGACCTCCTTCTACAGGTCCGAGCATCCGACAAATGTGGATCGCCAAGAAGTACCTTACCCATAGACCCACGTCCACGCAGATTTGGGTACCCAAACCATGTATCATAGCTCAACCCTTAAACCATGTAATATACACCCCTCACAAATCTTTCCATCCCTCGATACCACCACACCCGACACCACCCTTTGCCCCTCAGCAGAAACCCACCACCCGCTCCAAGATCCTTAGGAAATGGATACCGAAGCGTGTCCAACCGTCTTCCCCTATTCCTTTGATTAACTACCCCCCGACTAACATGCAACCTTGTACTAAATTACTAACCTTTAAACCTTGTAATAATTCACCCACCATCATCACACAACACTTGTAATCTCATCTCACCAAGAAATGTATGCATGATCTGGAATACGTAGGTGTCTAGAGACCTGCACTAGTGCTGCAAAAAGCATTGCATACATCACATCAGGTCACTTAGCTACACGGGTTACGCATCAGTTATGGAAAGGGATTGCGGTCTCACTTTAATGGGATCATAATTAATTTCCATACTAATGTGTTAATCTTTTGTAGCAGATCTTTCTCACTAGCGCACCAATCACCATGCAAACCGACGAAGGAACATCAGGAGCAGGCCCCAGTGTAGCGGTAGTACCACTCAACGTGCTACGAGCAGAAGCCCACCCGACTGCTCCACCGCCGGAATTTCAGGGATTTCCAGGACCCATGCCTATCGATAACCCTCCTATGGGCTACACTGAAAAGATACACCGGAACTCTCATTGGTTTCAGGGCCTTGCAGGACCCCTTGCAGACGCTGACTTTATATTTGAATCCTCTTTGACATTTGATGACCGCACGTGGGGAAAATACCAGTTTTTCTCCAGAGAGTTCGAAGCCCTACAGAGCACCCAGGATTTAACTCATGTTTGGGCCAGAGCAGGCTTCACAGAGTATTTCAGTGATCCTCTGCCCAAACCGGATTTTTACAGATGCTATTACTTAATCACTACCCTACTGGCCTCAGAGAATAAGGACATCCCAGGGACCTTCATATTGCCTACTCTAGTGGATGATCCACCTTACAAAAGGTTTTACCTATCTAAGGATTTAATCAGAGCGGCCATCAAAATTCATGGCACCCACACACCCACAGATCGAGAGAGATTAATTCCAGAACCGATGAAACGTGGGGATGTCACGAAGTGGGAGGAGATTTCGGCAATTACACCTGAGCTGTCGAAGCCACTAAGGATATGCATGCAACATTTCGCATTCCCAGCTCAGGACAGATTTACTATGCCCCATAAACGAATCTGGTTCGGATTGTATTTGGCATGCACGGGACCTCAAACTGTTGATCTGGCAAGCTGGATCATAGACCAAATGTATCTGGCACAACACAGATGGGAGCGCAAGAAGGTGCTTAATGGATGTTGTGCGCTGACCAGAATTGTGTATATGTGTTTGGCTTATGACTTGCCCATCGAGCGTGCATTAACAGGAGAAGAACTGAAGGCATTCAAAGGAACGACGAAGAAAGCCAGGAAGCCCAGTAGAACACGGGCAGGTAAGCGCATGAGAGGCACCATCCCTTGCCTTCAAGTGCCAGAGTCGCCATCACCACAACCCTCTCCAGAGCGACCACAGACAGAAGCGGCTCCCACAGTACAACCCATTCGCATAAGGTTGTCCAGACCAGTGGTTACGGAGGCCACCACTAGTACCGCAGCACCTCAGGCAGCTGCCACCACAGAACCCACCACCACAACAGCTGAAGCTCCCACAACTATTGGTGCGGAGGCTTTTTCTTTCCCGATACCACATATGGAGGCAGACCCTATAAATACAACATTTGATTTTGAGATGCCTGATGCATTCTCAAATGAATTCCAGTATTCAGAAGCACAGCTGTTCTCACAGGAATATGAACGCCCCAGCTACCCTACCACACCGCGAGATCTCCCACAGGGACAAGCTGTGTCGAGCTCTGAAGAAGAAAGAACCGAAACAGACGACGATGAAGGCGACGATGAAGCCAGCCAGGGCTCACATGACGGACAGACAGATGGCCAAGACCAACAGACTGACGCACACGGCGACACCAGCACATATGAAGAAGAGACTTTCGAAGCCGCAGCGTACACGCTGGCCATAAAGAAATTATATCGTACCATGGAGAAAGTCTGGGCCCGGAAGAAGTTAACTGAAGAGGAGAGCCAGGCATTAATTGAACAGGAACTCATCTCCGGAGGATTCGAAGACGCATACATCAGAGGGTTCAGGGAGTTAGTCAAATCAGTAGGCTCCCATGAAGCACTCAGGTTTTTACAAAGAAAGCAACTACCACAGTTTGATCCCCGCCGAGTGCGACTACTTTCAAAACCCGGAGAGTATATTCGTGTACCAACAAGAGATCAGTCTTCAGCACAAGCCAGGGAGGCACGCCTCGTCTCCGAAAGTTCATTAACCGCAGAACCCATCCTTGTAGATTCCCCACCACGTACTACCGTTGTACATACCACCACTATCCTCGAAATAACATCCACACCTTCTACCCCTCTCTCACCTCATCTTTCGCCAACCCATCTTGTATCCCCCGCACACCCACCTACTTCCATCACGTCCACACCAGTACAAGGTAACATAGCCACACCCTTTGCCCTGCCCATTCATACCACCATGCCCACACCCAACCCTCCGCATCCATATGTTAACCCCTTCACCCCTTCATCCTTCCCAGCGTTTCCCCCACCTCTAAGAACCCCATTCCCCTTTCTAACCCCACTAACCTTCTCACCAGTCCCACGACGCCGCTCTTGGACTGCATTCGCTATTAAGGTACAAAACAATAAGCAGTGCCAAGACTGGTTGAACTATCCCTACTTCAAGCCACCAATCGAGTTACCCACAGTAGGCTACATGATGGCGACGATCCGCCACTGGCTCCCTAGGTTAAAGCATATGGATGATATTGCCGCGCACATGACTGTCAAAATCTTTGACATGATGCAGATGATCTTTAAAGTCTTCCGACGCATCAAGGCTCCCCATGTAAACACCCCGGGCTTCGAGCATGGCAACTTTGATTTAGTCTATGATATGAGCACAACGCCATCGCTACGGGTGTGTTATGCCTGGCACTGCAGGATCAAATACCTACCGGCATGCTACAAGCAGACATTCGAAGAAATGTTCACCACCGGCTTTTGGGAGTACCATTCAGAGGTATTTATAAGCAGGCCCACACACTTATTGCAATTATTCGCCTGTGAACGAATGGTGTACTCCACACATTATCAGCTCCCACCACCAGACGAGCCACAACCTATCGACTGGGAGAAACTCGAGGCTGATCTAGCCCGAGGCATTCGTATATCAGAGCACACCCTCGCTCAAGACCTCCTACAGAACTACATCCGGCAGACCTCACAACAAGGTTCTGTGAGGGACGACAGAAGCGAGAGGGAGGGGGGTGTTGGAAGCAGCCAGAGGCACAGACGCCACGGAAGCATGTAAAGACGAAGCAGAGAGCCAGGCGGATCAATTTTTCAAACAAATACATTTCTTATTAATTCTCCAAACATTCAACAGTGATTGTTATCACTAATTGTAACATATGTATCATAGAAAACCCCATTTTGTAATCCATAGCTCCATTTTGTGCAAGCCGAGGAGTCCTCGAGCTTGAGGAGCTTAGGTAGAACGCTTGTACCGAATTTCGTTATTTTTAGATACCGTTTACCCTTCCAAATAGCATCTAGGACCTATTTTTTAACTAGGCCGGTCACTAGATGTGAAACCGGTCAAAACTACTCTAGAAACTATAAAAAGAGCTAGAGAGCTCATTTTTGAGGTTGGTTCTTTTGGTTAGTGTGAGCTTAGAGCTAGTTTGAGCTTGTAAGAGTATTCTTGAGTAATAGAACTAATTCCCACCTTCCATTGTGTCTTGCTTGTCTCTTCATTGTGTGTGTGTACGTGCGTGTGCATCTTTGTGCTTGTCACCTTCACTCTCACATCATCTCACGTTCACGATCTTCATATCACTCCTACCTCTTCCACGGATTGACATTAAGGAGGTGACGCTTCTTAACGTGGTTCTCACCATTGTGCTAGAGCAACATATATATATATATATATATATATATATATATATATATATATATATATATATATATATATATATATATATATATATATATATATATATATATATATATATATATATATATATATATATAAAAGTAAGTATATGTTTACATATAGGTATTTGTATACATATAGGTATATGTATATGTATATGCATATTTATATGCATATGTATA
>CM035437.1:98970011-99020011 GCA_020310875.1 Ceratopteris richardii
ATATATATAAGTATATGTTTACATATAGGTATTTGTATACATATAGGTATATGTATATGTATATGCATATTTATATGCATATGTATATTTATATGTATATGTATATGTATATGTATATGTATATGTATATGTATATTGTCACTCTAGTACAATGGTGAGTACCAACGTGAGAAGATTCACCTCATAATTGTCAATCCATGGAGACGTGAGGACTAGTATCAAGACTATGAGCAAGTGAAGGCACAAGTGTGTGAGTGAGAAGCACACAAGCATGCACACACATACACACACACGCGCACACAAGGCAAGAACAAGGAGAGGAACAATGGAGTTCTTTGCATTAGTCAAAAAGTCTCTTACATAAGCTCAATTCACAAACAATCTAACCTCAAAAATGAGCTCTCTAGCTCTTTTTATAGTTTTCTAACTAGCTTTGGTCTTGTCCAGACCTAGTGTCTGGCCTAGTTAAAAATTAGGTTCTAGAGCCTATTTGAGGGCTCAAACAGAGTCTAAAAATTATGAAAATTGATATGTAGCTAGTTCTAATACTCCTCAAGCTCGAGGACTCCTCGGCTTGCACAAAATGGAGTCTATTCTACCAAAAACGGAATTTACAATGTTTGTGTAGTGATTAAAATCACTTGAGTTGTAAATGGTCCATGGAAAAAATGATTGGGCCTTGTTGCCGTATTGTGCATGACTCCTCCGTTGCACTAGTATGCTCTTCATCTGACTTGTATGCCAACACGCCCCCCTTCCTAGCGTCTGTCGCCCCTGAGAGACCTCTGTTCTATCGGGTGGTCGATATAGTATTGGATGACATTGGTGGCAAGTTCATGTTCTCCTATCCTTAAGCCTCTTGCTAGATCAGCTTCCAATGCATCCCAATTTATTGCGCCAGGGACCTCTGGTTGCGGTGTGGTGTAGTACTCAGAGTACATTGCTTGTTCACAAGCAAAGAGATGGAGCAGGTGTGTTGGCTTCGGTGCGAAGATCTCCGAGTGATACTCCCAGAAACCTGATCTGAACATTTCTTCGAAGGTCTGTTTGTAACATGCAGGGAGGTATTTGATGCATGCATGCCAGGCGTAAGCCACATGAATACTGGGGGTGGTGCTCATGTCATACACCAAATCATAATTTCCATTGGTAAACCCCGGTAGACGTACCTATGGTGCGGCTGCATTTCTAAAGGTTTTCAGGACTACCTGCATCATATCTAAAATCTTAAGCATCATTTGAGCTGCCACATCTGGCATGGGCTTCAATCGCGGCATCCAATGTCGAATTGTTCCCATCATGTATGCTACCGACGGTGGTCCCTGTGGTGGCACAATGTACGGGTAGTTTAGCCATTCCTTGCATTGCGCGTTGTTCTGCACTTTGATATTGAATGCCTTCCAAGACCTGCGACGTGGAACTGGACCGTAGCATGGATTGTATAGGAGATGTAAAGGCACGTTGTTCCATGTGCGTAGCATTTCTGGATATGTCTCTAGAAGTTTCTGCCGCCAGGTGGGTTGACGAATTTTGCCTTTTTGCACCTCTAGAGGAAGGTCTTCGGGTTGAAATTGGGTAGCAAAGGTAGGAATCTTACCCGTGACTCTCTGTATTTCTGCATTATAATCAGCCAGGATAATATAATAAGGCCTGTATTGGAGTTCAGATGCGAGGATAAGGCGTCTCGATGACAGGTTCTTGAAGTAAGCAGATTGTAGCACAGTTTCGTCTATGACCCTCATGGCCTGATTTTGCACTACTGTGTGCTCTTCGTGAGAACTCCCGATTTCCTCCACTTGACGTAGCCATGGAGGCCGTGGTGCTTCGAATGTGTCCTGAGCTTCTTCCGTTTGTTGGCCTCCTGGGAAGGGTTGTGGGTTGTATTCTTCTTCAAATGTCTGTTCCACAGGAATTTGTACTACTTCTTCGTCGGTGGGAGCCTCTGGAGGGGAAGGTGGTCTCTCATATTGTAGTAGACGTGCTTGCAATTTGGTGACCTGTTTCTGGAGATCTTTTAAGGCCTTTGAGTCTGTGAGAAGTGAAGCCGCGGAGGAGGTGGTTTGAGAGGCTGCTGTTGTTTCTTTTTGGTGTTTCTGCTTCAGTTGACCCAGTTCCTCTGATAGCAGGTCATGTGCTTCAAGCAGCATGGCATAGTCTTCCAATATGATCTTGATATTGTCAGGGGTCACTGCTTGAAACTTTGATGGGCTGATGGGTGCCCCAGGTGTGCTTTCGATAGCTGCTTCTAGGTTTTCCTGATTTTGTAAGTGCAGGCGTCGATTCTCTTCATGAGCGGCAGCAAGATGTCGCTTGAGTAGGGCCATATTTCGCTGAAGCTTTGAATTGCGTTCCTGCTGTGTCCGTAGATGAACTTCTACCACTTGTATTGCTTCCTGATCTGTGTTCTGTAACTGTACCTCCAATATGCTATGAGCCTCTTGGAGAGTTTGGAATTGTGTGTGGAGGCGAGCATTTTCCTCCTCTAGTGCAGCAAGGCGGTGTTGTAGTGTCTCCGAGTGCTCTTGCAGGCGTTCATTCTGTTGCTGGAGCTGATTGTAATCTGTCCTTAAGTTTGATATACAAGCTAGCATGGTGTCCAATGCATTTCCTATAGATGAGGGGATGGTGTTTACAATGGAAGGTGCATGGGAAGGGAATTGGGGAAGGGGAAGAGTGAATGATGTGTCTATTGAAGACGTGTGTGTGGGTGAAATTGGTGGAGGGGGAATGGGAGGAGGTGGAAGCGTGGGGGGAGGGGGAGGTGCTGTGGGTGGTGAAATGTCCATACTTTCAGGAGTGGGTGCGAGTGTGGGGTCTACCATATACATTGGAATGGTACGTGGTGTGTGTGTGAAAGTGGTGAATAGATGAGAAGTGGGGTGGGGAGCTGGAAATAAAGGGAATGGTTGAGACCTGGGTTGAAAAGTTCTAGCAAGGAAGTTATGGAGGGATTGGAGAAGTGGAGAGATGGAGGTCGGGGGTTAAGGTTGTAGAGTTGAGGAGGGCATGAAGGGTTGCGTGGTAGCAGGGAAACCCATGAATATGGATCTAGGGTCAGGATGACCTATGGCTGAGGGCATGGGGGATGGTTGTCCTAGGGCAGGCTCTATGAGCGATTCGGTGGATTGTGTAGTGATGGGGGTTGCTTCATAGATTGGGTTATTAGAGGTGGAGAATAGGGTTGAACTAGAGATGGGAGTACGGAAGATGAAGGTTGGTTCGGTGGGTTGAGTGGTCGAGGTGATTTCCACGGTTTCTGCTCTAGGAGGCGATGGTGGGGGTGTGGGTGGTAGTGGCTCGGTGGATTCCTCATGGGTGACTGGGTGCTCTTGGCTAGCAGTTTCTGTTGCTTGGGAGGTTGTCCTGATGGGTTCGGATGTAACAATTGGCCCTTCTGCCATTGTAATGGGGATCTGGATATTCTTACCTGAGCGTGGTCGTGTCTGGAATCTTCGTGGATCATATTGAACTGGAGACCTCCTAATGGCGGTCCGCACTGCTTCTACTACCCCATATGTTTCTGCCATCAATAAGAGACCTTCACTATATTCTGAGTCAACTCCTGCTTCTTCCAACAGCTGAGTCATGAGTACTCTACTGCTCTGTTCGGTGAGCAGTTGTTGCGATCGCACTCGTTCCATAATTTGATACAGCCTTCGGAGTTCTGCTGTATAGGCTGGGGCTTCAGTGGTCTCCTCTTCATATGCTCCTTCTTCTTCTAGGTGTCCTTGTTGTTGACCTTGCTGAGCGTCACTCCAATGTACATGGCGGCCGTCTGTAGATTTTCTTCTTCTTTGTGAAGATGTGCCTTGTTCTTCTGCATCTGAATAAAACTCTACATCAAAGAGTTGTGTACTTTGTAAGAATGCTTCGAAGTCCTGGGGATCCATTCCTTCAGCATCTCCAGTTGTAGCAAATTCAAATTCAGATGGAGCAGGAGGAGCTGAAGGGGTAGCTTGTGTCGTAGTTTTAGATCCAGACCTGGGTATCCTAATGGTAAAGGGAGGTACAGTGGTCTCCCCTCGTGGCGATACTTCAGGAGTAGTCAGAACTTCCCTTGTCTGGACACAAGGGATCGCACCCCTCATGCGCTTGGATTGATGTGTGGACGTCTTGAGCTTCTTAAACATTTGTAATTGTGCCCAAGTTAAGGCACGTTCAATGGGAACATCGTATGCTAGGCACCGGTAAATAATGCGTGTGATTGCACAGCAACCGTTCACCACTAATTTCCTAGAAGACCTTTTATTTGCTTCATACAATTGATCTATAATCCATACCGGCAGCTTAATTGGTAACGCACCTGCCTCCGCTAAGTAGAGAGCGAACCAGATTCTTTTGTGTGGTTGTGTGAAGCGGTCTTGGCCGGGGAAAGCAAAATGTTGCATGCACATACGGAGAGGGATGGACACGTTTGGTGTGAGTACTGCCATGTCTTTAAGCTTCAATAGTTTCCTATCCTTCATGTTAGTAGGAACGAGAGCATCCTTCTCAGAAGGTACATGTGTGCCGTGCATATTCAAAGCAGCGCTCACCAACTCCACAGTAAGTTCAAACCTCTTTAACTCGTTGTTGCCCAGCAAGGAAGGAAGAACAAATGATCCTGGTTTGTCCTTTTCTTCATTAGCTTGTAATGTGGAGACCAAATAATAGCATCGGAGGAGATCCGGTTTAGGTAGTGGTGCTTCAAAGTATTCTGCTAGCCCTGCAGGTTGCCATATGGTCTGAAGATCCTCGGTGTTCTGTAGAGTCTCAAACTCCTTGGAGAAAAATTGGAATCGAACCCATGATCTGTCATACTCGCACTTAGACTCCCATATATACTTGGCCTCTCCTAATGGACCTGGCATGCCATTGAACCAATGAGAATTGGCATGGACTCTTTCTGTGATCCTTGTGGGTGGATCCGGTACCGGGATCTGCTGAAGGTGTTGCAGCTCCACAGGTCGTTCAGTTGGTGGCACATCCACAGGTAGACTATCCACATCGATTCCTGCAGTAAGTATTCCTACTTGTGAGCTCGGACCTGTCGCTTCTGCCATGTTACTTCTTGCCTCCTGATTCTGTGAGAATATAGAAACATGTGTTAACATTGTAAAGGACAAGTTAGAACCATTTTTGTCCCCATTACAACATTATCATAAGGTTCGGGAGAGATTAGTAGGTTAATAAGTGCTCGGTGCTTGTGTGTGTAGTTAGGAATTGGTTGGACCTAAGAACTAAGTGGAATGATGTAGTGTGAGAGTGACGTAGTTAGTAGGTGGGCATGGATTTACAACTGGGGTCCGGGGGTTTATTACAAGTTTTAGGTTGCCAAATGCAGTGGATGGGCTTTGATCTTGATTTTGTGGAGACTCTGAAGAGTTTGATAGGGGTATCTGCTTGAAGATGAGGCTTTTTAGGGACCCATTTACAAGTGATTCTACTAGTGCTCATGGAAGAATATGTGTTCGTGCGTGATGCATAAGACTGGGCCTCAGATGTTTGAGTGAGTGAAACATGTTGTACCGGTTGCGGCCTTGGTGTAGCTATTTGAGCCTGCAAGCAAGCCTTAGGCACCCAGATTTGTCGTGATTGTGGGATGGCCTTCATTGACTTCTTGGGTACCCAAATAGACTTCACCTTCGCAGAAGAATTAATGAAGGACTTCTCATTAGTGTCATGTTGTTGACTACTAATAAGAGGTTTTGGTCGTGGGGTCGGCCTGGTCTGAACAGGGTATTCGCCTTTTCGCCTCCATACTTGCCTCCATGGCTGAAACAATCTGCTTTGCTCCTTTTTTTGGCATTTAGTATCGATAATGTTCTGCTTCTTCTGTATTTGATCTGTCGTGGGTTGTTGCAACCTTCTGGTCTTTGGAAAAGAAGGGAGTTCCGTCCTCTCCCTGGCTCCGTTGTTGAGATTAGCCTCTTTCTGCATCATACAGTTTTGGACAAAAATAGCATTGTCAACTTCATGTGCGCCCCTGGATGGACCAGGAGTTTGTGCCTTGCCTAGTTCCTTGAGTGCCTCATTTTCCAATTCAACTGTAATTCGGCTATGATCTACCCATACCTGAAGAAGTCCACTTCTTAGGTTGAGGTTGACTGCATGATCATAGATCTAGTCCTGACCCAAGACAAGAGGCTCAGTGAGGTCCTCATCTTGACACACTAGTACTTTGACTGTCATCACTTCGTCTTGAATGGAGATGGGAAGATCCACCTCGCCCATGCAAGGAGTTTCCACACCTCCCAATCCTATGAGATATGCTTCTATAGGATCGACAGTTAATTTCAATTCTTGACAGTAAGACAACTTGACAGCACTAGTGGATGCACCTGAGTCAATCAAAGCTCTTACAATCTTTGCACCCTTTCCTTGTCCTACTCCTAGGGTTACAAAAGGCCATCGGTCGATTATTCTATGGGAATGCCCACCTGAAGTCTCGCACATGGCCATAGGATAGCCTACAGATTCTTGAGTGTCAAGCATAGGCGGGTCTCTGCCTTGTCTCCTCAATTTCATTCGTCGGATGCGTTCTAAAGCTTCTGCCTGTGCTTCTCTTCTAATTCGTTTCTCTTCTTCTTTACGTTTCTTGGCAGTGTTGAGTCGATTTAGCATCTCTTCAGTAAGGGGTTCCTGATATAACTTGACTCTGCATCCACTTATGTAACTTGGTAGACTATCGCCCTCTAAAGTGGCTAGTTGAACTGCGCCACTTGTGGAGATTCTATTGATAATCATTGGCCCGTAACCTCTTTTCTCTAATTTCCGTGCATGCTGCTTCAATGTGTAGACTAGGACTAGGTCGCCTGCTTTCAAGCCTTTATCCTTCACATGTGTATCAAAATATGCCTTTTGCCTCTTCTTTGCTACATAGATTCCTGCTGCAGCTCTCAATCGTGTTTCGCCTAGACGTTCAAGATCAAAGATTCGAGAGGAGAGTTCATGGCTTGTCCAGTCATGCTCTTGTGCTACCTTCAATGTAGGTATCAAAATGTCCAGGGGTAGCACAGCATTTTGGCCAAATACCATCTGAAAGGGGGTGGCTTGGAGTACCGTTTTATAGGCAACCCGGTATGCCCAAACAGCATGGTGTAGCTGTTTGTCCCAATCAGAGCGTTTATTGTTCACTAGTTTAGTCAGCACATTGCATAAGATCTTATTAGTGCTCTCAGCCTGGCCATTAGCTTGTGGATGATAGGGGGCCGATTTCTTATGTATCACCAAGAATTCTTGGAGAAGGTTTTCTATGACTTCATTCAAGAAGTGTGTGCCTCTATCACTCACCAACTCTATTGGCAATCCGTACCTCGTGAATACATTTTCAAATAAGAACTTTGCTGTTGTTTGAGCATCATTTTTTGTAGTAGCTTTCGCTTCTACCCACTTGGTTAGATAGTCTGTGGCCACGATGATATATTCAGCATGTGAACCCTTAGCTGGGGGATTAATAGGACCAACAAAGTCTATTCCCCATTTAGAGAACGCACGTCCGCCCATCATAGGCTTCAGTGGCATCTCATCCTTGCGTATAGGGTACTGAGTTCTCTGAAAAACATCACACCGTTTCACATAGGTATGTGCATCCATGTGAAGGGTTGGCCACCAAAAGCCTGCAAATAGTATTGCCTTGATTACCCGATCTGGTCCAAAGTGTCCCCCTGCTACACCTTGGTGAGGAGTATCCAAGATTTTGAGATATTCACTCTCATGGACACATAGTCTCAGGTAACCATCTTTACCACGCTTGTATAGATTGTCACCAATGAGTGAATAATCCTGGGCTTCTTGTTCTAAACTCCTTTGCCTAGCCAGAGTCATGTCTGGAGGGGATGTTCTCGTCCTTAAGAAGGATACTAGAGGTTCACTCCAATCTGGCACTATGGACACTTGATAAAGAGTGGCATGTTCCACAGGTGGTTTAGTGCAGCAGATTGGGCATTCCTTGCACAACTTTTGGACATCAGCCTCCATAGTCGGCCAATGCACTCCGAGTTTCCTTAGTGTCTGTAAGGTTTGTTGCTTTGAGTAGTGTTGCTCTAACGCACCTACATGTGCTAATTGCAACCATTTAGCGTACTCATCCTCTTCCACACAACAAGCCAAGATCCCTTGATCTGTGTGCTTGTACATACCTCCTGCCATGATGTGATACTTTTGGGCTTTTACTACCTCTCTATCCTGTGTGTTTATTACTGGGTGGTTAGGTCCGTATGTCAACACTGGTACCAATGGCTTAGCCCACTGCGACACCACTTCCAAATTAAACAAGTAAGCATCAGGAAGGTCATCTGACACTCCTTGTGGGGCTTCTCCCGATGTGAGCCTAGAAAGGTGATCTGCTCTCAAATGAGTCTTCCCTTTCCTTACCACAACCTCAAAATCATATTCCATTAGCAAGAGAAACCATCTTACTAATCTTCCTGTATTGCATGGCTTGTTTACGAGGTATAGCAATGCCTGATGATCAGTAAAAAATTTAAACTTATTTGCAAGCAAATAGTGTCTAAATTTCTTAACAGCATATACCATGCCTAAGCCTTCTCTCTCAGTAGTGGTATAATTTCGTTGAGCTGCATTCAGTTGTCTACTAGCATAGGCAATTGGAAGATCCATATTACCTTCACCAGTAGGTTGTGCAAGCACACATCCAATGGCATAATTGGATGCATCCACATGAACATGGAAAGGCTTATTCCAATCCAGTGTGGTTAAGATTGGTGCTGAACATAATCGCCGTTTAAGCTCATTGAAGGAATTCTCACATTCCTCAGTCCACTCAAAGTTTGTCAGAAGTCCGTACAGAGGCTTTGCAATGATGGCAAACATGTGTATAAATCGTCGGTAATAACCACAATGCCCCATGAAAGCTTGTACTTCCTTGACATTCTTTGGCCTAGGTAATTCGGCTATAGCTCTTACTTTCTCTTCATCCATAGATATGCCATTCTTTGACACTATGTGTCCTAGAATTTTGCCTTGCCTGACCATAAAAACACATTTTTTTGGGTTTAGGCAGACTTGATATTCTCTACATTTGTCAAAGATTTGTCTGAGTTCAGGAATATGGGTTTGTCTAATGTTGGATTGAGCACAAAGATCATCAACATAGACTTCTAAGTTCTTCCTCAGGAACTCCTTAAATACATGGCACATCAACCTTTGGAAGGTTGCGGGAGCATTGGTCAGCCCGAATGGCATTACCCTAAAAGCGAATATACCCCACTCTGTGGCAAAAGCCGTTTTATGCTCATCTTCTGGTGCAATGGCCACTTGATTGTAGCCAGAGAACCCATCTAGGAAGCTGTACACTTCCTTGCCTGCCACCCTTTCTAATAGATGCTCAGTGATAGGAAGCGGGTAATTATCCCTGATCGTGGCTGCATTAACCTTCTTCAAGTTAATGCATACTCGTAATTTTCCGTTCTTCTTGGGCACCACCACAATGGGGGATACCCATTCAGTGTGCTCAATTTCATAGATAAATCCAGCTTCAATCAAGCGGTCTATCTCTTCTTTGATCTTGGCAGCATAGTTGTCATTGTATGTGTATGGCTTTTGTTTTGAGGGTCTGGCCTCTATAGTCATGGGAATCGTATGTGAGCATATGTCCGGGTCCACTCCTTTCAAATCCTTGTAACTCCAAGCAAATACATCTCTGTATTCTCTTAGCAAGGCTATCAGCTCATGCTCTTCTTCCTCACTGAGGTCATGTCCTATGTAAGTGCACCTCTCTTTTCCTTCTTCTATGGCTACCACTATTTTCTTGGTGGTTTCTTTGTTATCATAGGCCTCTCCCGATTGCGCCTCTCGTTTAGGCATTCTAATCATGACTCTCCTGTCATCTATCTCATACTTCTTAAAATTTTTCGGGACCTCAAACAAAGATTCTTCCTCTTCTGGTCTGACTTCTCTCTTCTTTCTTTTCTTTCCTTCTTCCTTATGGGTTACATGTGTGGCTAGCCTTACATCCTTTGTAAGCTCTCCGTGCCTCTAGGGTCGAAATTCTACTTCATAGAAGTATTCTTCATCTGCTGCAAAAGGTGGGTCCATAATGATTGACTCTAGATCGGAGTCACTCGCATCCTCAAATGCATCAGGGCTAGGTTCACACTCTTCTAAAACTGCCTCTCCCATGATCGGCTCTATGGAGAAGACTAAAATGTCATAGCCATCCTCATCACAGTGAGGTGTCCATTGTTCTTCATTGATGGCTACATCCATTGTTGCTAGGATTTCTGCCCAGCCGTGGGGCTCAAATTCCTCGTCAGGAAAGACTACCGGTGCATAGGCTGGGTCTTGAATTGATCTATGTGTTTCTTTTGCACCTACCTCTCTAGCTTTTTCTCTCTTCTCTTCTTCTACTGCTACTTTGCACATCCATAAGTGGGTGTCTTCATGCATCCATGAGGATCCTGACCCTATGGAATGCACCGATTCTGTATCATTTTTGGCTCTATGGATGGGATTCCATTGGATGGGAGGGACATCTCTATGAGAGTAATCTTTGAGATTCACTTTGGTCATAACACCTAAGTGCTGCAAATACAAGGAATTGGTTCCCCAATCCTGTACCACTTGCAACTGCCGCATAAATGGTCTTCCCAAAATCATCTCATAGGCTTGATTTTTGCTAAAGTCAGAGATAGCCAATGTGTGCTCAAACTCTACACCACAAGTAGTGAGAGTTATCCCCTCGAGTAGTCCTAAGGGTCTTTCTATGTGCCCGTCAGCCATCTGCAATTTCATTCTCGTTGGCCTGAGAGCTGGCTTGCCCCATCGTTTCCATAAGGAAGTGGTAACAATTGCAACTCCTGCACCTGAGTCCAAGATGGCCTTGATTGTGTATCCCTGATGAGTGATGGGGAGATATGTGTTTCCCTCTTCGCCCTCACTCATGTCTCCTATCTTGTCTAAGGGTATTTCTGGCACTGTTCTCTGGGATCCTACCTGGGAACGAGGTTTTTCTATCTCGGGCACTTGATTGGCTACATCTTTCCACACTTCTGGTCTAACCTTAAGCAGCTCTTCCAAAGTGAGATTGCACTGCACTTTGGTGTTCTTCACTACCTCTGTGTTCCTAGGTATGACTGAATCTTCGTTTCTTACCATGACTGTAGGTGCTCTCATACAGGTGGACTTTGCTTCCCATGGGCCTGTGAAATGGGGTAGTTCTTGTAAAGAATTAGACTCGAAGTCTAATCTTTCTTGAGATTGGGCACTCTCCTGCTCTCCATAAATGGAAGGAAGGTCTTGTGGGAATTGATCGTGTGTGTCATCCACAAGTTCAATGGGAGGAGGAACTTCACTCTCTTTAGCCCATTTCTCTTCTTGAATCTCTTGCAAGAATTCTGGTGTGTATTGATTCATAGAAGAAGAGGTGTCTGGTTCAGTGGAGTTAGGCACATAAGCTTCAGGCACATAGGCTTTCTAGGTAGGAAGACCTGCTCTTTCACTAGCCTTGTCATGGTGTTGAGGGGCGGGTTCCTTTTGTGATTGTGCAATTAGATTCTCTATTCTTTCTAGGGAGGGGGGGTTGTCTGGTTCAGTGGAATTGGGCACATAAGCTTTCGGTGGGGGATGGGTCATGTTTTTGCTTGCTTTATCTCTTTCTTGATTTTTTTCTTCCTTGGCAGATCTTGCAATTATGCCCTCTAACTTCTCTAGAAGTCCATCCAAGTGTAATTGCGTCTTGGCTGAGCCCGAGTAATTGAAAAGGCGACTGGCTTCAAACATAGTCTGAGCCACTGCGACCATTTTCGCGCAAAGCTTGGTTCTTTCTATCTCTAGGTCAGCTCTAGGGTAGCACTTGTCATGATCCGTTACATTTGGCCCTTCTTGGATTCTGGCCTGATATGCTTTAAGCATCATGTCTATGTCTTCAGGAGTGGGATCAGCTAATACTGATCCTGCTCGGGGTGGTGGGTGGGTTACATGGGGTGTATTAGAGGGTGGAGGGATGGAGGGTGATGGGGATGGTAGCGGTGGGAATGTGTGAGAGTGCGGTTGAGATGTGATCTCTATGATTTTGGCCTTGGTTTCTCGTAGACTTTCCTCAAGTTCACTCATCTTCTTTGCCCATTGCCTTTTCATACGTTCACGGCTATCTCTCCAAGCTCTTGTTCTCTTCTTATTTTGGCTCTCAGTATCGCTAGCGTCTGGGCTCTTTTCCTGGCTTACCCCTTGGTTTTGCTGCAATGCTTGAGCTCTAGTGATTACCTGCACTGGTGCAGTGGAAGTGACACTTCCTGTGGAATTGACCACTAACCCAATAACATTAATCGGAGTGATTTTTGGCATATTGCTGGGATTCTTGGGACAATCTCGTAAGAGATGTTCCTTTCCGCACTCCTGGCAAAAGCCTTGGATCGTCACTGATTGGGGTTGTGTAGGTGCAGGCATGGGGCAATCACGTATGAGGTGATCACCTTGGCATCTGAAGCAAGGTCCTCTAGGAAAAGGGGGTCGTATCTGCCTAGGTTGAGGTCTAGAGTTGGGGTTTGTGTACATGACATTAGCATATTCAGGCTCCCAAATAGGTTCACTCGGTTCCTCACTGTAGTAAGACTCACCATGTTTAGGAGAGTGCATGTAGTAAGCCTGGGGACTATCAACATGTGTAGAATCAAAGCTATGGTCACTGGGATCACTTTCTGAGATTAATGGTGTTACTGGGACTATCGCTCTATTCAGGTTTTCTTCTGCAGCAGCATACTTGACCGGAATCACATTAGTAGGAGCAGGTGGTTGCTGTGCTAGCACTGGCTGGGGTCTCACTTGGGCCTGATATTGCGGTTGGTAATTTTGCTGAGGCCTAATATACTGTTGTGGTGAATATTGACTCTGGTATCTGCCTTGTTGAGGGTATGGCTGAGGGTAGGTTTGCCTAACCGCTTGCTTATTGTATGGGCAGTCCTGTGCTGAGTGATTTGTGTACCTTCGCTCTATGGTGCAATATTGGCTGCTAGGGTTCACTTGGGGTTGAGCCGTGATGGGACATGCGTTTGCCATATGGTCACCACCGCAAGTATAGCACCTCTTTACTAGGGCAAATCTAGGAATGTGTTTACTAGAGACGCCTAGTTTTTGAGCTACTTTTTCCGCAAGTTCCTCAATTGATGTGGACTGTGAGGAAGAGAGGCTAGAGGTACTATCTGAATCTTTGTAGATTTTGGATAGCTCTAACTCCTCCCCTAGGTTATCCTCAATATCGATGCACATGCGTACACATTCTTCTATAGTCCGGGGGTCCTTCAAGTACACATATGATCTCAATTTGGTACTTAGCAATCCATCCAAGAATAAAGCCACTTGCTTAGCGGCTGTGGGTAACTCAAGACCAGGACATCGCTCAAGATATTGCCTAAATCTTCTTCCTGCAAGTCTCACAGTCTCTTGCGGGGTCTGCTTGAAGCTGTATATCAATGAGGAAGTATTATGCCTTATGCCACTTTTAGAGAATTCGATAATGAATGCCTCTAAAAGTTGATCTATGCTTCTAAACTGCCTCTCGTTTAGTGGCTGAAACCATGTCAGGGCGGTGTTCCTAAGGGTTAAACCAAAGGCATTGTACTGCGTGAACACGTCTTCAACTTGTTCAGCTCTCAAGACTTGCTTAAACTCGGCTACATGATCGTAGGGGTCTCCAGTGCCATCGAAGTAGTTTTTCATGGACTTAACTAGCTGGGTCGGTCTCAAGGTCCTCGTGTGCTCTCTTGGTCTTGGCAAAGGGAAATCATCGGCATTTCTTCGGTTCCCTGGGGCTCTATGTCCCTCAGGTTCCCCTCTATTCGTGTCCATTCTCGTTCTTTCTCTTCCCCAAGAGTTGGCAAAGCTTACCTCAGGTCTCTCTCGACTCCTTTCTCTTTGAGTCCCCTGAGCTTGAGATGTTCCAGCTCCTTGGCGACCAAAGGACACATTCGATCTTGGTTGGGGGAAGATAAATTCTCCTTTCCAAGTGTAAGCATGCCTATCATTTTCTGTAACCCCAAAGATCCTCTCTGAAGAGTGATCTAAGTAGATCACTCTTCCTGGAATATCAGGATCTTTGAACTCATATATCATGATTGTTCCTACCTCACTTGGTTGACTAGGTCTACATCTCCAAAAGGCTTCATCCATCTCTCGGTTCAAGAGGAGATCTATGCTCTTATTATCTTGGGGAATCCACTCTGGTGTGATAATCCTCGTGAGAACAGATTTGCCTCGGGGGGTTCTAGGTTCTTCGCCCATGTTTCCTTGCTCTAGGTCACCTAAGTCCGTTTCCGGGACCACATTCCCAAATTCATCTATCCTATCGGGATGACTGGTGACTACATATATTGTCCCTTCCTTGTCCAAGTATGCTCCATTTTCAAACTTGACAGTTGGGCGCTCTAGTCCAATGGATTGGTCAGGGTTTTTAATCTGGACCACCGCTCTTCCTAGGCCGTCCTCATAGATGCTAGCACCTAATTGGTTGGTCCTAAGGTACTCGAGTTGCATCTTGTAAGGGCCTTCCACCCTATGTAAATATGGCACCCCAAAACTTCCTATAGGTCTCTCCATACCATGGGACATCTCAGACTCGCTAGTCTCAGAACTAGGGTAATACGAATGATGGCTCAACTGCTGGGCCCAAGACCTCGCAGTATGATTGACACTAGCCTCTGAAGATCTAAGACTTTGTCTGTCTCTCCCTAGGTGTCTACCTGACCTAAGGTTCATATGCCCTTTGTACGTTGCTGATTCTTTGGTACCAGTCACTTGTTCCTTTTAAGTTCCTTTGGATATGTTTTCTTGTTTTTAGTTGAGCGTCATCAGGAGCACTTTCGTGGGTCATACTTGATGTTCTGCGTCTGCTTAGAAGTTCTTTTCCTTTAAGTTATCCCTTGACTACAATTTTGCCTACCCTTGCACTTGAGAAATTAAGGGCTCTTCAAACTTGAGTGTTCCTATCGTACCCCTAGTCAATCAGAACAACTACTCGCACTTAGCCTATGCTAAGAATAGACTGAAGGGGTTAAGTGATGTTCCAACCTCAAGTCGCTCCTCCTGGCGATGCTGGTCTACCCAGGAAGCACGTTCCCGAGCTTGTTCTCCTTGGCACTTACTTTGCTTTCTCCAAGAGCTCTCGATGATCCTGTAAGAATCCCAAGTTTAGCTTCAAGTTGATCCTTCAATTGACAGACAATTTATTTCAGACACTTTTTTAATGACCCTTGTTCCCCCTTTTGTATTGCTAAAAATTTCCTCTAGAGCTCCCTTGGTGCTCCTACCCCTCAGTGTGTCAACTTCCAAATATCCTATCTGAAAATCAACGCATTATTCTTATAAAAAATAGTTGAGGGCGTGTAGGATATGCCACGAGCTTTCCGACAAGCCCTAGAGCTCAAAAAATGGATTTCGTATGAAAAAGTTATAACCATTCAGGGTTTAGGGGGTTAAACAGACAAACAGAACCTTTCAGGAGTTTTAATGCATTTTTCTAAGGCCTTTGCAAGTGTGTGAGTATTTGAGAGTGCAAATATGCCCAAAATTTAGCCTAAATTTCCAAAAAATTTACCCCTTAATTTTTGCCGAAAATGTCTGTCTATCACGATAGACGGTGTCTGTCGCGATAGACACAAACTATCGTGGGGGGCTGTCTGTCGCGATAGACGGTGTCTGTCGCGATAGAGTGGTCTGTCGCGATAGAGTGGTCTGTCGCGATAGACGGTGTCTGTCGCGATAGAGTGGTCTGTCGCGATAGACGGTGTCTGTCGCGATAGAGTGGTCTGTCGCGATAGACGGTGTCTGTCGCGATAGACGGTGTCTGTCGCGATAGAGTGGTCTGTCGCGATAGACGGTGTCTGTCGCGATAGAGTGGTCTGTCGCGATAGACGCTGTCTGTCGTCTGTCGTGATTTGGTATGTCGCGATAGACTGGATCTGTCGTGGAATTTTGGTCTGTCGCGATAGACAGGTGTCTGTCGCGATAGACGGGGTCTATCGTGGGTCTCTGTCTGTCGCGATAGACGGTGTCTGTCGTGGGTCTCTGTCTGTCGCGATAGACGGTGTCTGTTGCGATAGACTGAAAAAATGCAAATTTTAGAGAAACTTCTAGTGATTTGGAGTGCTCTAATGGTGTTACCGTGCCAAACACGCATTCACAAAATATTAAGTTTTTCTGTCTGTCGCGACAGACAGAGGTCGTCGTCCCGGGACCTATGCAGAGTCTATCGTACCTACGCACACTGCTGGAGAAGGTGGTACAGCTAGTTCCTGCAACAAAAGCTCAAAAACACACCAAAAACAGATAGCATGCAAGCTCTCTCTCGCTCTCTCTCACAATGAAATGAGGGAAATGAGGTGGGGAGTGTAATATGACCAAAAAACTGAAATTTTTTGTGGAGATGGAGATGGAGGTGGGAGATGGTGGGGATGATGATGGTGACGATGGTGATGCGAAAGTAAGGAAAAAATGAAGAAAAATAAAGAGAAGGAAGGATATTACCTATAACTCCAATGTCTCAACTCGACGTCTTACCATCACACGCTCGTCCTCGAAGCTCTCTCCCCGCCAACGGCGCCAAATTTGGTGTCACTCTAGCACAATGGTGAGTACCAACGTGAGAAGATTCACCTCATGATTGTCAATCCGTGGAGACGTGAGGACTAGTTTGAAGACTATGAGCAAGTGAAGGCACAAGTGTGTGAGTGAGAAGCACACAAGCATGCACACACATACACACACACGTGCACACAAGGAAAGAACAAGGAGAGGAACAATGGAGTTCTTTGCATTAGTCAAAAAGTCTCTTACATAAGCTCAATTCACAAACAATCTAACCTCAAAAATGAGCTCTCTAGCTCTTTTTATAGTTTTCTAACTAGCTTTGGTCTTGTCCAGACCTAGTGTCCGGCCTAGTTAAAAATTAGGTTCTAGAGCCTATTTGAGGGCTCAAACAGAGTCTAAAAATTATGAAAATTGATATGTAGCTAGTTCTAATACTCCTCAAGCTCGAGGACTCCTCGGCTTGCACAAAATGGAGTCTATTCTACCAAAAACGGAATTTACAATGTTTGTGTAGTGATTAAAATCACTTGAGTTGTAAATGGTCCATGGAAAAAATGATTGGGCCTTGTTGCCGTATTGTGCATGAATCCTCCGTTGCGCTAGTATGCTCTTCATCTGACTTGTATGCCAACATATATGTATATGTATATGTATATGTATATGCATATGCATATGCATATGTATATATATATGTATATGCATATGTATATGTATATGTATATGTATATGTATATGTATACGAATATGTATACGTATATGTATATGTATATGTATATGTATATGTATATGTATATGTATACGTATATGTATATGTATATGTATATGTATATGTATATGTATATGTATATGTATGTATATGTATATGTATATGTATATGTATATGTATATGTATATGTATATGTATATGTGTGTCGATATGCATATGTATATGTATATGTATATGTATATGTACATGTATATGTATATGTATATGTATATGTATATGTATATGTATATGTATATGTATATGTATATGTATATGTATATGTATATGTATATGTATATGTGTGTCCATATGCATATGTATATGCATATGTATATGTATATATACATGTATATGTATATGTATATGTATATGTATATGTATATGTATATGTATATGTATATGTATATGTATATGTATATGTATATGTATATGTGTGTCCATATGCATATGTATATGCATATGTATATGTATATATACATGTATATGTATATGTATATGTATATGTATATGTATATGTATATGTATATGTATATGTATATGTATATGTATATGTATATGTATATGTATATGTATATGTATATTTATATGTATATGTATATGTATATGTATATGTATATGTATATGTATATGTATATGTATATGTATATGTATATGTATATGTATATGTGTTGGAAGTAGCCAGAGGCACAGACGACGCGGAAGCATGTAACGACGGAGCAGGGAGCCAGTCCGATCAATTCCTCAAACAAATATGTTTTTTATCACTTTTCAAAACATTCAACAGTGATTTTCATCACTATTGTAACATATGTAACATGGAAAACCCCATTTTGTAATCCATAGCTCCATTTTGTGCAAGCCGAGGAGTCCTCGAGCTTGAGGAGCTTAGGTAGAACAAGCGTATCAATTTTCATTATTTTTAGACATCATTTACCCTTCCAAATAGCATCTAGGACCTAATTTTTAACTATGCCGATCACTAGATGTGAAACCGGTCAAAACTAGTCTAAAAACTATAAAAAGAGCTAGAGAGCTCATTTTTGAGGTTGGTTAGTGTTAGCTTGTTTGAGTTTAGAGTTCTTTTGAGCTTGTAATAGTGTTCTTGAGTAATAGAGTTGATTTCTCACCTTCCATTGTGTCTTGCTTGTCTCTTCGTAGTGTGTGCGTATGTGTGTGTGCATTTCTATGCTTCTCACCTTCACTCTCACTTCATCTCACATTCACGATCTTCATATCACTCCTATCTCTTCCGCGGATTGACATTAAGGAGGTGGAGCTTCTTAATGTGGTTCTCACCATTGTGCTAGAGCAACACCAAATTTGGCGCCATTGCCGGGGATCGAGTCTAGGACGAATGTGTGATGGTAAGAGTATAGCAAGAAGTGGCGTTGGAAGGTAAAAATTTCAGTTTTTGTTGTTGTTTTTACTTAGTTTTTAGTGTTTTTCACCTCCCCCACACTCCATCTTCATCACCGCATCATCATCTTCATCTCCAAAAAAAATCAGAAAATTCACCATATCCACCCATTCTCCTCATTTCCCCTCATTTGTGCATGCGAGAGAGTGAGAGAGAGCTTTTGTGCTTGCATGTACTGTTGTTTTCTTGAGTTTTCTTGCAGGTACAGAGCTCCAGTGCATCAAGAAAGCTTGGAAAAGGTAAAAACTTCACTTTCTGTCAGAGATTTCTGTCTCTGTCAGACCATCGTGATGGTCTGCGAAGTGCGAAATTTTTGGTAAGCGACCACACCAGCGTGTAGGCGACACCAGCGCCTCTAGGAATCCACACTTGCATTTGAAAAAATCATACTTTGGTGGACCATCGCGATTGTCTCAGACCATCGCGATTGTGTCACACCATCGCGATTGGCTCACGCCATCGCGTCCGGACCATCGCGATTGGCTCAAGCCATCGCATCTGTGACCATCGCGACGGTTCACTTTGGACCATCGCGATTGTCCACGTTGATCGTTGACTGACGCCATCGCGATTGTCCGCCTGATCGAGCCATCGCGACGGTTCAGACTCACGCCATCGCGATCGCTCACTTTTGGACCATCGCGACCGTGCACTTCAGACCATCGCGACGGTTCGCGCATCACGCCATCGTGATTGTTCACCCTCACGCCATCGCAACGGTCCCAGACCATCGCGATCATTTCAGACCATCGCGATTGTGCACCCCCATCGCAAATTTTAGGGTTTCATTTTTTGGCCAATTTTGGGGCTATTTTTGGGAAATTTTTGGGTGATTAGACTCATAGGAGACCCCTTAGCTCATATTTGGAGAAAAACCTGTTTGTCAGTTTTTACCCCCCAGGGCCTGAACGGTCATAACTTTTTCATCCGAAGTCCGTTTTTTGAGCTTAATAGCTCATTAGAAAGCTATTTTGAGGTTGACCTAGTTTGGGACTAGAAAGCCAGGGGGCAAGCATTGAAAAGTTGGGCAAAAGGGAAGGGACTTAAAAGGTGTATATACTCAAGTGCTTGATCATCCAACTGTGAATTGGTCTAATATTGAATTTTTCTAGGTCTAGCAAGGGCAATCAAAGACAACCAAGGCAAGGCAGTGAAGGGCATAAAGCTTGGGAAGCACGGCTTCTTGGGCATCAGAGCAACCAGAAAAGCTGACTTGAGGTTGGAAGATTACTCAACCCCCTCAGTCAATTCTTAGTTAGGATAAACATTAGCATTGTGGATTCAAGACGATAGGAACGCCTCAAGTTCAAGAGAATTAAATTTATCAAGTTCAAGACTAAAGTAAAGGTGTGTGACACGAAAACCTAAAGGAAAGAACATAAGTCTGACGGAACGAGAACTCAAAGTACCATGGAAAGTCGAATTCCTGACGCATACATTAAGACAAGAATCTAAAGAAATCTAAAAAGAATCAAGATAGTAATAACAAAGAATCATTGACGATCTGAGCGTGTACTGAGTGTGCAAGGAACAAAATTAATGAACCTTAGATCGGGCAAACATATAGGTAAGTCAGACCGACAAAGCCTTAGATCATCAGAGGCAAGTGTAAGAACTACTTCACGATCGTGGGCTCAACAATTGAACACTAGTTATCCCTACGAGAGCTCAGATACTAGCGAACCAGAAATGGCATTTAGCACAGACAGACCAGAAGGAGGGTCGAATGTAGCCTATTTAGAGAAACCAGAAGGACCCTATAGAACACAACTAGAGTTTCTCCGAACCAACCGATTAGGTGCTCGCATCTATGAGGATGGTTTGCGAAGGCAAGTGGTGCAAATGCACAACCCCGATCAACCCATTGGATTGGAACATCCAGTGGTGAAATTTGAGAGAGACGCGTACATAGACAAGGAAGGAACAATGTACATATTAAGTACGCAGCCAAACAATACAAATGAGTTTGGCATGATTCAACCAGAGACGGAAGCAAAATCTCAAGGAAAAGAACCATTAGAAGAGCCTAGAACACCTAGAGGGAAATCTGTACTGACACGAGTACTAATCCCGGAATGGATCCCTCAAGACAACAGAAGCATAGAGTTGTTTGTAAATAAAGAAACTGATGAAGCCTTTTGGAGATACAAGACAGAACTACTTAGTGAGGTAGGAATCATCACGATATACGAGTTCAAGGACCCGGATACACCTGGAAAGGTTGTATACCTGGATGAGACTTCAGAAAGAGTCTTTGTGGTGCCTGACCACGCTAAAAACACATACACATGGAGAGGTGAATTGGTATTCCCTCCATCTAGAACGAACATGAATACAAGTGAACAAGGGGCAGGAACATCATCAGCCCATGGAAATCAAAGAGAGAGAAATAAAGAGAGACCGGAAGTAAGCTTTAATCATCCCGTAGGGAGAGATAGAACAACCACAGACACTAATAGAGCGGATAGACAAAGAGATCATGGAATACCAGGTGGTAGAGATGATTTTCCTCTACCTAGACCACGTGTACATGCAAGAATGTTAAGACCCACTCAATTAGTAAAATCAATGAAAAATTATTTTGATGGGACAGGAGATCCCTATGACCATGTCGTAGAATTCAAGCAAGTACTAAGAGCAGAACAAGTCGAAGACATGTTCACGCAATACAACGCATTTGGACTAACGTTAAAGAATACAGCTTTAACTTGGTTCCAACCTTTGCAACAAAGGCAATTTAGAGACATCCATCACTTTTTAGAGTCATTCATCACTGAATTCTCTAAAAGTGGGATTAGACATGACACGTCTTCGTTGATTCATAGCTTTAAACAAACCCCTCAAGAAACAGTAAGACTGGCAGGACGTAGGTTTAGACAATATGTTGAATGATGTCCAATGCAAGAGCTACCCTCACAGGCCAAACAAGTGTCATTGTTTCTAGATGGCTTGTTGAGCTCTAAACTGCGCTCCTATGTGTACCTAAAAGAACCCAAAACGCTAGAGCAATGTGTAAGAATTTGTATAGACATTGAGGACAACTTAGGAGACGAGTTGGAACTCTCAAAGGTCTATAAGGACTCAGACTGTTCATCTCTAGCATCCACAAAATTGTCTAGCTCAATAGAAGACCTAGCAGAAAAAGTGGCCCAGAAATTAGGAGTTTCTAGCAAACCTAGGGTACTAATGAACAAGTGCTGTTACACCTGTGGTGGTGACCATATGGAAAATGTGTGCCCCAATGCACCACAACCACAAGCCAACCCTAGTGGCCAATACTGTACAATTGAGAGAAGATACACGAATCATACGGCTCAGGACTGCCCATACAACAAACAAACTGTGAGACAAAACTACTCGCAAGCATACCCGCAGCCAGGTAGGTATCAAGGCCATTACAATGCTCAGCCTTATTACTATAGGCCTCCTCAGAACTACCCATACCAGGCTCAACAGAGACCTCAACCTATCTTAGCTCAGCAGCCACCCCCACCCACAAACGTTATCTCAGTCAAATATGCTGCTGCAGAAGAGAACCTAAGTAGGGCCTTAGTGCCTTCTTCACCTTTGATCACAGAGGGTGACCCGAATTCGAACAGTTTTGACTCTACTCATGTAGATAGTCCACCCGCTTATTACACGGAGTCACCAGAACACGTAGAAACATATCATTATGATAGTCCACCAGTGGAACCTAGTTGGGAGCCCGACTATGCTAATGTGATGTACACAAACCCAAATCCACGGCCCCAATTAAGACAACAGAGACCACAGGGCCCTAGAGGACCATGCTTTAGGTGCCAAGGAGATCATTTCATAAAGGATTGTCCACATCCCCCGATATCGGGACAATCACAGTACTATAACATCCAAGGCTTTTGTGCTGATTGTGGCAAAGAGCACATAATCAAAGATTGTCCTAAAAATCCAGTTAACGCTTCAAATGTGACACCGATCAATGTGATAGGTATTGTGAACAACGCAGATGGATCCAACCCTACATACGTGCCTATTCAAGCTATCACAAGAGCCCAGGCGCTCTTACAGAACCAACAACTTAATCAAGAGAAAGCAGCTGGAAGTAGTGAAGTTGCAGAATCTAGCAGTAAAAAGAAAAAATCTTGGAAAGATTCTAGAGAAAGAATTAAGAGAAAATGGAGTAAAAAGATAACTGAGTTGGAAGGAAGTTTGAAGGAATCTAAAGCCAAAACTCTAGAATTGACTTCGCAGGAATTGAATCAAGAGAATCTGTTGGGGATTCGTGGACAAGAAGGAGTTTGAGGGTTTGTAGGAGAAAAAGGAGATGATAAAAATGGAATAACAGTCAAAACTTCTGCAAAGGAATACTCTTGGAAACCTTGAATATTGATTATCTTTCAACAATTACAATGACTGCGCATAGTCTAATCAATGACTAAATACAACTTCAGAGAATATCAATTACTGAAGACCAATTATCTCAAGTTCTCTAGCAGCGGCCTCTTCTGCACCAATCCTTCACTTGCTTCCCGCTTCCCTTGTGCGCACCTTGCACTAAGCTTCCGCCAAGCTAAGGAATTGGTATCACGGCGCACACACGCAATAGACCTTGGGACTCTTGGAATCCAACCCGCCTTCTCTGCACACTTTCCTCTTGACACCTCTTGCACTCTTGAATGTCGTCGCACACTGGAGGCTCTTCTTGCTTCCTCTCTTGCTTCCTCTGAAGCTCTCCCTTGCTCCTAGCTCTCAATGTGCTCAAGAATAGCCTTTGTCCTTCTTTTGTTGAGTCCGCCGGTTCGCGCACTCTAACTGCAATACAATCTTGGTGTCCTTTCAATGTCCCAAGATTGTCTTTTTAACTGGTCCTCAACGACTCGCTACTTTGTCCTGTAGTGACTTTAGAACAAGAGTGACTTTCCAAATAAATTTTTTTGATTGGGCGGCCTATTTCCACCTTTGCGTACCTTAAGATTTTAAATTCATCCTTTGAACCTTAAGAGAAAAAATACTTTGCACCTTTAGTTTCAACCGGTTAGGGCTCTACAGATGCCCACCACCTAAAGATCTCTCCGTCTCGGAGAGACAACAGCAATACAAAACTGAGAATTTGCAAAGACACAGACATGAAAACAACGAAACGGAGGCAAGAAAAGAGGTAAAGGGTGTGTATATTATTGAGTTAAGAAAAAATATAAGGCACCCTACCAGAATTATTTAGAAATCAAAGGGATGAGTAAATTATTGACAAAGCGATAATGGAATATAAGAGCAATTATTATGTGGATGGCAATTTATTGTGGAGGATGGTTGAGATTGTCAGCCGAGGTAGATGGAGAAGGGGGCAAAGGAGCAGAAGCTTGTTCGATCGTAAGCTGTAGCGAACTAAGGCATTGCCTAAGATGATCCCTTTCCCTGCGGATACGTCTGCATGCAGCATTAGCACAAAGCCCTAAGTTGGAGCGATTTTGAAGATCTTCTAAGGCTTTCAACGCAGAGTCTTCCATATCGCGATAATGATCTCTCTCTTCTTTGAGCAATCGCGCCGTTTCGTTGAGGGAGTGCCATTGAGAGGTGGCCATGCGATTGATGTTTTCTATTGTTGAGATATACTGTTGATGAACCGAAGCTGCTGTGGAAACCGAATCCAAGGAAATCTGGGAGGCCTGAGCATTGCCGAGAGCGACTACACTCGCGTCCTGTAGTAATTGCAAAAATGAAGGGGTTGATGGTAGGTCAAAATGCGGAGTGGGAGTGGCCGTTGGAGCAGGAGGGGGAGGTGAAGGGGGAATAACCTGTGGAGGAGGAGGAAGGGTTGGAGTGGAAGATGGAGTGGGAAGGGAAGGATTGGGGGGGGGAGTGTGTGACTCACAGGGACATTAATGATAGGGGGTGAGGTGGAATCTGGGTGAAGTGGGGGCATACAGGTGGGGTTTTGAGGGTTGAGCTGTGTTTGGATGAGTGGCGTGAAAGCTGAAGAGAGGGGAGGTCTAGGTAGAAGGGGAGGGGTAGGCATGGATGGAGAAGTGGTAGATGCAGGAGGGATAGGGGAAGAAGATTGGGTAGTGAAGGAGGGGACGTGAGGGGGGGTAGTCATGAAAGGAGAAGTGGTAGATGCAGGAGGGATAGGTGAAGAAGATTGGGGAGGGAAGGATGTTACATCAGGGGGGGTAGTCATGAATGGAGAGGTGGTAGATGCAGGAGGGATAGGTGAAGAAGATTGGGGAGGGAAGGAGGTTACATCAGGGGCTGCGGATGCGGGTGTCGATGCGGAAGCTGAGTCAATTGAGATTAGAGGGGGGGAGGGAGATGGAGCAATGGACGGCCCAGGGTGGGTAGGGAGATAAGCCGAGGGGAGGGTTGGGGAGGGGGGTTGAGGGGGTTGGAGGGGGTGAGGGGGGTGGTAGGCTGCGGGGTGCCGAGGGGAGGGTTGGGGAGGGGTGTTGAAGGGGGTGAGGGGGGTTTGTAGGCGGCGGGTAGTCGAGGGGAGAGGAGGGAGAAGGGGGTGGAGGGGCGGAGGGGTGGGGTGCCGAGGGGAGGTTTGGGGAGGGGGGTTGAGGGGGTTGGAGGGGTGGTTGAGGGGGGGTGGGGCGATGCGGGGTGCCGAGGGGGGGTGGGGCGCTGCGGGGTGCCGAGGGGAGGGTTGGTGAGGTGTGTTGAGGGGTTGGAGGGGGTGAGGGGGGGTGGTAGGCTGCGGGGCGCCGAGGGGAGGGTTGGGGAGGGGGGTTGAGGGGGTTGGAGGGGGTGAGGGGGGGTGGTAGGCGGCGGGTAGTCGAGGGGAGAGGAGGGAGAAGGGGGTGGAGGGGCGGAGGTGTGGGGTGCCGAGGGGAGGTTTGGGGAGGGGGGTTGAGGGGGTTGGAGGGGGTGAGGGGGGGTGGGGTGCTGCGGGGTGCCGAGGGGAGGGTTGGGGAGGGGGGTTGAGGGGGTTGGAGGGGGTGAGGGGGGGTGGGGCGCTGCGGGGTGCCGAGGGGAGGGTTGGGGAGGGG
The DNA here is from genome assembly GCA_020310875.1 of Ceratopteris richardii. NCBI lineage: Eukaryota > Viridiplantae > Streptophyta > Polypodiopsida > Polypodiales > Pteridaceae > Ceratopteris > Ceratopteris richardii. Next base: position 98,995,660 of record CM035437.1, read on the forward strand.
GGTTGAGGGGGTTGGAGGGGGTGAGGGGGGTGGGGCGCTGCGGGGTGCCGAGGGGAGGGTTGGGGAGGGGGGTTGAGGGGGTTGGAGGGGGTGAGGGAGGGTGGTAGGCGGCGGGTAGTCGAGGGGAGAGGAGGGAGAAGGGGGTGGAGGGGCGGAGGGGTGGGGTGTCGAGGGGAGGTTTGGGGAGGGGGTTGAGGGGGTTGGAGGGGGTGAGGGGGGGTGGGGCGCTGCGGGGTGCCGAGGGGAGGGTTGGGGAGGGGGGTTGAGGGGGTTGGAGGGGGTGAGGGGGGGTGGGGCGCTGCGGGGTGCCGAGGGGAGGGTTGGGGAGGGGGGTTGAGGGGGTTGGAGGGGGTGAGGGGGGTGGGGCGCTGCGGGGTTCCGAGGGGAGGGTTGGGGAGGGGGGTTGAGGGGGTTGGAGGGGGTGAGGGGGGGTGGTAGGCGGCGGGTAGTCGAGGGGAGAGGAGGGAGAAGGGGGTGGAGGGGCGGAGGGGTGGGGCGCTGCGGGGTGCCGAGGGGGGTGGGGCGCTGCGGGGTGCCGAGGGGAGGGTTGGTGAGGTGGGTTGAGGGGGTTGGAGGGGGTGAGGGGGGTGGTAGGCTGCGGGGCGCCGAGGGGAGGGTTGGGGAGGGGGGTTGAGGGGGTTGGAGGGGGTGAGGGAGGGTGGTAGGCTGCGGAGTGCCGAGGGGAGGGTTGGGGAGGTGGGTTGAGGGGGTTGGAGGGGGTGAGGGGGGGGGTGCAGTGGAGGAGGAGGCCCACGGTTTTTTGTGTGCTTTTGTATTTGTGGCCAGGTGTGGACAAGTTGCTGGGGGCATTGGTGGAACAAGGTGGGCTTGTCGTTGGAGGCTGGGCGATTTAGAGGGTCAGCGCTCGGGTATTGCATAGACTTCTTAGTGAAGATGGGAGGAATGAATGTTCTTCTTATATAGCAAGGGGGATGAAGGGCTTACCTCACAACAAGGAATGGTGTAGCATAAAAGGTAGTTCAAAAGAGAGGAGATGCCAATGTTAATCTCATCCATCCGAGAGATAAACAAAGGAAGGGGCATAATTGAAAGTTACTGAGCAAAACTAAGAGCCATTCAAAAAAAAAATTGACGCCCATTTTTATTTAATGATGAATTTGAAAAGATTGAGTGGATAAAATAAATGAAGAAAATTAAAAAAAAGTGGCACCGAAAAAAGAAAACGCTTGAGTTTTTTTTTTTTTTTTTTTTTTGAGTTTTGTTACCCAATAAACCAAACCAAAACCATCAGAAACAAAATAAATGAAACTACCATGGTTACGACACTTGATAATAAGCCTTGAGTCTGGAAATGTTTACTAAAGGTAGGGTGTTGCCAGCGAGGGTTTCCAATTGCACAGCACCCCAATGCAATATTTTCAGCACGCGAAAAGGTCCTTCCCAGTGAGGGATCCATTTCCCTTTTGCAGTCGTATGAGGGTTAGGTTTATGGAGAAGTACTAACATGCCTGCTTCGATGTTGTTTTTCCACAGATGTCGATCATGTGCCTCCTTCCGTTTCATCTGAGTCTCTATCAATTGTTTGGTTGCTAGTAGACGAATCTCCTCCACTTTATTTAAAGCTCCTAGCCTCTGAGAGACATCACAATCCTTCTTTCCCTGCATGAATGCTATCTTAGGCGATCCATGTAAAAATTCAAAGGGCTCGATGGGTAATATGCCATAAACTAGTTGGAATGGGGAATATCCAGTGGCCTCTTTGTAGGCTAACCTGTATGCCCAAAGTGTACCTAAGTACGCACTGCCCCATGAAGTGGGTTGCAACATACACTCCTTTCTTAACATTGAAATTAGAACCTTATTTGTAGACTCAGCCTGTCCATTTGCTCGTGGATAGTAAGCACAAGAGGTCCTATGAAGAATTCTGTACCTGTTGAAGATTTCTTGCAGGACTTTATTGACAAAATGGGTACCTTGATCAGTACAAATTTCAAGTGGACAACCAAACCTGCAAATGATGTTACTATAAATGAAATCAGCAATAGTTTGGGCAGTGCAATCTGTGGAGGCAATAGCTTCAGCCCACTTTGTTGCATAATCTATAGCTATCAGGAGATATTTTTCTCTTTTTGGAAAAGCGGGAGGGTAGATGGGCCCTACAAAATCTAGCCCCCATTTCTCAAATGGTTGCCAGGAGGTGGAAATAACCAAGGGGTTATTTCTCTGCTTTGTTGGCTTAGGTCCACACCTTTGGCAAATATCACATGCCTTACCCCATTCATCTGCATCCCTAAAAATTGTAGGCCACCATAGACCCGCATCCAGTATCCTCTGACTCATAATATGTCCTGGGAGGTGCCCACCACCTGTTCCTTCATGTGCAGAGTGAAGGACTTCCCTCACTTCTTCTTCTTCCAAACACTTCCTGAACCGATCATCTTTGCCTTGTCTGTACAATTTGTCTTGGATGAAAGTATATGGTCTACTCTTGATTAGCAGGCTCTTCTTTTGTACGGCACTAGCCTTTTCTGGATACAATCCAGTTTTAATGAAATTTTTAATGTCGTAATACCAGCCTTGAGCTTTTACAGCAAACAGATGAGCATCTGGAAAGTCATCATTGATTCCACTAGATTGATTCCTCATATTTATTCTGGATAAGTGATCCGCCATAACATTGTCTTTTCCTGGTTTATGTACGACAGAAAAATCAAACTCTTGAAACAACAATAGCCACCTCCATATTCTGCCAGTTGCCTGGGGTTTGTTGAGGAGGTATTTTAGTGGTTGGTGATCTGATATAATAATAAATTTTACCCCCAATAAGTAATGGCCGAATTTTTGAACGGCAAAGACCATTGCTAGTGCTTCCCTTTCAGTAGTACTGTAATTCCTTTCAGCCTTGGTCAAGATTCTACTGGCATATTGAATTGGCCTGTCCATTTTAAATTCTTCACTGGGTTGAGTCAGAACTGCCCCCACTGCATATGCACTGGCATCGACATGTATATGAAAGATTTTTGACCACTCCGGGGTGACCAAGATAGGAGCACACACTAACCGTGACCGTAATGTCTGATATGCTTTTTCCTCCTCTTCTTCCCATTTGAAAGGTACTTCTTTACCTGTGAGTCTAGTCAGAGGTCTAGCTATCTCTGCATACATTTTTATAAACCTTCTATGATAACCGGTATGCCCCAAAAAACTCTGGATCTCTTTAGGAGTTTTAGGTTTAGGTAACTTTAATATAGAGAGAATTTTGTCAGGATCTGGGGCCATACCTTTAGCCGATACCACATGTCCTAAAAGGGTTCCTTTTGTCACAAGGAAATGACATTTATTTGGATTGAGCTTTAACTTAGTTTCTCTGCATCTTTGGAAAATATTCTGCAGCTGCCTCAGGTGCTGGTCCAAACAATCTAGATGAGTTTCCTTGTGAGATCCTGAAAATGAAGAGAAGTCATCCATGAAGATTCTAAGTGATTCCAGCAATAGGGGGCCAAAAATGAGATTGACCGTTCTGTTAAATGTGGCTGGAGCATTTCTGAGCCCAAATGGCATTTTTACATACACATACGTTCCCCAAGGTGTGATAAAAGCAGTCTTTTCACGATCCTCTGGGTGTATTGATATTTGATTATAGCCACTGAATCCATCCATAAAACTATATAGTGCATGCCCAACCACTTCTTCAATGACCTGTTCTGCAAAAGGCATAGGGAACCCGTCTGGAATGGTCACCTTGTTGAGAGCTCTAAAGTCCACACAAATTCTGATTTTATTAGTATTCTTCTTTGGTACTATAACCATAGGCGAGAGCCACTCTGAGTGTTCCACAGGAATGATGATTCCTGCATCTTCCATCTTTTGGATTTCCACATAGACAGCTTCGGCATACTTTGGATTAAGTCTATAACTCCTTCCTCTGATGGGTCTGGCTCCATCAACCAGAGGAATTCTGTGCTCTCCATAAGATGCAGGCACTCCTTCTAAGTCTTTATAATGCCAGGCAAAAACATCTGCATACTGGGTCAAGAATGATTTTACCTTTTCCAGGAGCTGTGGGTGGCTCCACAACCAAGTGGCTACCAGAACTGGCTGATTATTTTTTTGAGTGCATAAGTGTATTTCTTGGACCGGATTTCTTGTTACCATATTATCTCCGTGTGCATCTGCTTCCTTGTCTTCTTCTACTAGCTTTTCGTGCATTGCTTCATAAGCAGGTGTATTTTGGACTTCGATGTGTTCCTCCTTGTCCTGCATCCATCCTGTAGGGATTTCTTGAATTGGGAAAGAACATTCAACCTCAGAATTTTTTACCTTGTTTTGAGCTTTGGAAACTTCATTATCTGGGGTTGACACATCCTCCTCCAATTTGTATTTGAGGGGTATCTTCCTGCCCCTTCTGTGGTCAGTGATGGGCTCTCCCAATCCATCAACCTGGACCTCTCCCTTGTCTTCATCATATCCTTCAATCGTGCCAGGATTATCAAGAAAAAATCCAAAACAAGAAGAAGAGTTGTCGGCTTGAAGCCAACTTAAAATATCCTCTTCTTCCTCAAAATCTATTTGGGGTTGATCCTCCGCTTCTGTTTCCATGCAAATGCTCACTGTTTGCATCATACTCGTGTTGCCTTGATTGTCTGGGCCTTCTTCTAAATGAATTTGTGTCAGCTCCTGCCCTTTCTTTTGTACCCACATAGTGTCCTTACCCCAATCATGAATGACACTGGCATGCCTCAGCCAAGGTCTTCCAATTAAGAGAGGAAATCCTCCTTCAACCTGGGGCAATCTTAAAACCACAAAATCCAGAATGAATAGATTACCTTGTACTTCAAGTGGAACTTTTGGGATTACCCCCAAGGGCCTTACTTTGCTCTGATCTGCCAAAGTAACCGTGAAATTTGCAGGTCTTGAAGGGTGGAGTCCAATCCTTTTCATGGTATGTTCAGGCATCAAGTTAATGCCAGAACCACCATCTACAATAACACCTTGAAATTCATGACCCTTGATTGATATTGTAAGCCGAGGGCTTTTATAATCTGTAAGGGGTGCTTCCCCCCTAATTATCCCTTTATGTAAGATAGCAGTCTTAGCCACTAAGCTTGTCGTAGAAGCCTCATCAATTATCTGCAATAATTCTGACCTGAATTTCCCATCCATCTTTATTAAATCAAAAATACTAACCTCCTTCTTCATTGACTTGAGTAGTTTTGAAGCCTCTGACTCTTTAAGAAAGTGAGCTTCATTTGCTTTGCCAAACTCTTCTTGAGCCCTGTTGAAGGCATGCCCAATGGCATCACTGGTGCCTGTGAGACATTCATTGTGGTTTGTGTCTGTACTTGTAGTATCTTTGTCTTCAATTGCAACTCTGTCTTTGTTTAATGCCTTAATTATCAATTCTTGATTTTCTACCACTTTTGCCGTTCCCTTGCTTCTTGTCTGTACTGCAAAAGATTCGAGTTCTTCTAATTGTACCACTCTAGTGGATGGTGAGGGTTCATTCACCTGAGGTAATGTCTCCTCCTTGAATACAGAGATCATTTGGAGATGGGGTCCGGAAGTAGAGGCTTGATTCTTAGGACAACAATTTGTATAGTGATCTTTGGCCTCTGGACAATTCCTGCAAGGAGGTGCATTTTCCGGAAGGGTGCACCTAGATTGGTAGTGCCCACATTCTCCACATCTGAAGCAAATAATTGGCCTTCTAGGCCCATTTGCAAGGTTAGTTCTCGGTCTAGGATTATAGTTATTACCTTGGTTTGTTGCTGCTGCCATTACATTTGCTGGTGGCAAGAGCCCGCCTTGTGTCCAGTATGTCGTTGTCGGCATTCCCCTTACTTGGCATTCATGGGCCTCATGCCCAATCTTCCTGCATAATTGACAAGTCACATTTAGCAAAGGACATTCACTTACTATGTGTCCTTGCTTGCTGCACATGGAGCACCACAGTCCGTTCTTAATGCCACCTCCTTTTAGTTCTTGCAACTCCTACCTCAGCTGAGCTAGTTCCTCTGCTTGGGCTTCCTCTTCCTTTTGGAGCTTGAGGGCTTCAATCTCTCTTCTCAGCTGAGCTACAGTAGTCTTCTCCTCTGTGTAGGGCTTATTCCTTTTCAAGCTCTCCAGTTCCCTTCTTAACTGGCTCACTGGGTCCTCCAATTCTGCACCATATGATGGTTGGGAAGAAGTTGCACCATACTGGTGCCTTATTTGTTCCAAGCGGGTGGCCGTATTGATGAACTCCTCAACAGAGGCAGTAGGCAGCACTAACTCTTTTATTTTGCATTGGGTGACCACAGGTAGAGGTTTGGCTAACCACTTCTTGACAAAGAAGTCGTGTGGTGGATCCGGTAGTTTAGCCATTAGTGCTTTGGCCCTGGTCACGAACTCGGGGAACTTCTCTCCTGGACCCAACTTCAAGTTTTCCAATTCTTCTATAATGATGTCAGCCGTGTTGCCATGCTGAAATTGATTCTTAAAGGCCTCTTTCATCAAATCCCAAGAGGTAAAGTGATTTTCAGCAAACTGGCTAAACCACTTGTCTGCCAGACCTTCCAATGTGGCGGGGAAGAGTATCAAGAAAGCATCTTCCCTACCCATTAGCCCCCTAGTCTTACATAATGCAAGAAATCGTCAAATGTGCTCATCTGGGTCCTCCTGGGCTAAACCCCTGAAGGAGGGAAATTTTATGTTTAATCTGGAGAGCAAGATTTCTAGGTCCACCTCTCCTGCCATGCTTCCTACCGATGAAGTCGATGAAAGTGGACTCGATGATCTTCTGTTCGTCTTTCTTCTTGTCTGCTTGCACTTGATTCTCAAGGTTTGTGACCGGGTCGCGGTCATGAGCTATTCATAGTCCACTTAAAATGAGACACTTGATAAAAGTATGTACCTTTTGGCCCACTGGAGTAATGTTGTCGACACTGGAATATTGTCCTCCAATGGCAATATATAGTCTCCTATGCTCAAAGCTCCTTGGATGTCCCACCGTGCGTGCCAAATTTGTTGGGGATTCGAGGACAAGAAGGAGTTTGAGGGTTTGTAGGAGAAAAAGGAGATGATAAAAATGGAATAACAGTCAAAACTTCTGCAAAGGAATACTCTTAGAAACCTTGAATATTGATTATCTTTCAACAATTACAATGACTGCGCATAGTCTAATCAATGACTAAATACAACTTCAGAGAATATCAATTACTGAAGACCAATTATCTCAAGTTCTCTAGCAGCGGCCTCTTCTGCACCAATCCTTCACTTGCTTCCCACTTCCCTTGTGCGCACCTTGCACTAAGCTTCCGCCAAGCTAAGGAATTGGTATCACGGCGCACACACGCAATAGACCTTGGGACTCTTGGAATCCAACCCGCCTTCTCTGCACACTTTCCTCTTGACACCTCTTGCACTCTTGAATGTCGTCGCACACTGGAGGCTCTTCTTGCTTCCTCTCTTGCTTCCTCTGAAGCTCTCCCTTGCTCCTAGCTCTCAATGTGCTCAAGAATAGCCTTTGTCCTTCTTTTGTTGAGTCCGCCGGTTCACGCACTCTAACTGCAATACAATCTTGGTGTCCTTTCAATGTCCCAAGATTGTCTTTTTAACTGGTCCTCAACGACTCGCTACTTTGTCCTGTAGTGACTTTAGAACAAGAGTGACTTTCCAAATAAATTTTTTTGATTGGGCGGCCTATTTCCACCTTTGCGTACCTTAAGATTTTAAATTCATCCTTTGAACCTTAAGAGAAAAAATACTTTGCACCTTTAGTTTCAACCGGTTAGGGCTCTACAGAATCCAGCTCAAAAATCAGGATCAGTTTTAGCGGAACCCATACCAGAGAATCTAGACATGATGTTTTGTGCATATCATGCTAGATTAAAAGAGGGACCTCAGGTAGCTGAAATGAGCAAAAACTACCCTCGAGCTGATCTAGAAATTGAGAGAACTAAACTTTGCATGAAGATGGTAGAACTAGCACAAGCTTTGTTCCAAGCCTCTAGATATCTTAATTGGAATAACATGGCAAAACCGGAATTACATTTTCAAGGACTAATGGAGAGGCTAGAATACTTGATAGAGAGCAAAGAGAAAAAGGATCAGCCTGGGAACCCTATTGTCCCAGAGACACAGGAAAGGAATGCACCATCCCTGTCCCAAGTACCCAACTCAGAAAGTCAAGACAACCTGTCTTCCATACATAGGTACTCACATGAATTTTTGAGAGAAATCCAAGAAGAGAAATGGAGAAAGGAACAAGGAACCCATCCTCCTATTCAAGAAATAGATTACTTGCAAGAGCAATTTCCCCAAGACATTCCCTCCATTTACGATGATGTAGAGGAAGAACAACTGAGTGAACACACAGGCTTTGAATCTAATTCTTTACAAGAATTACCTCAGTTCACAGGACCATGGGAAGCAAAGTCCATCAATATGAGAGCACCCACGATAATAGTGAGGAATGAAGAATCAATAATCCCTAGAAACACGAAAGTGATCAAGAATACCAAAGTACAGTGTAATCTCACTCTAGAGGAGTTGTTAAAGGTTAAACCAGAACTGTGGAAACATGTAGCAAATCAATTCCCGGAGCTTGCTACTACTCCCTCACAAATAGGATCACAAAATAAGGTACCAGAGATACCCGTAGAAAAGATTGGAGATGTAAGTGAAGGAGAGGAAGGTAACACTTATCTTCCGATAACCCATGAGGGCTACACCACGAAAGCCATCTTAGATTCAGGAGCCGGAGTAGCCATAACTACCACCGCTTTATGGAAACGTTGGGGTAAGCCAGCATTAAGACCCACGAGGATGAAGCTACAAATGGCTGACGGACACATAGAAAAACCATTAGGCTTACTAGAAGGAATATCACTCACCACTTGTGGTGTAGAATTTGAGCATACCTTTGCCATTTGTGACTTTGCAAAAAATCATGCATATGAGATGATATTGGGACGACCATTCATGCGTCAGTTGCAAATTGTACAAGATTGGGGAACTAATTCTTTGTACTTGCAACATTTAGGAGTGACTACCAAAGTCAATCTTAAAGACTATTCACATAGAGATGTACCCCCAATACAATGGAATACCATCCATAAGACACCAGTAGAGACGGAATCCGTGCACTCATTAGAATCAGATCCTTCTTGGTTGCATGAGGATACCCATTTATGGATGTGTAAAGTAGCAAAACAAGAGGAAGAAAGGTTAGAAGCCAGGACCTTAGGTGCAGAACAACATCCACGAACCCTTCAGGATCCAGCTTACGCACCTGTAGTATTTCCAGACGAAGAGTTTGAACCCCATGGTTGGGCAAAAATCCTAGCAACCATGGACGTAGCCATCAATGAAGAACAATGGACACCCCACTGTGACGAGGATGGCTATGACATTTCAGTTTTTACGATAGAGCCAATCACGAGCGATGCAATTTTAGAAGAATGTGAACCTAGCACTGATGCATTTGAGGATGTAAGTGATTTCGATTTAGAATCAATTATCATGGACCCTCCATTTGCATCAGAGGAAGAATATTTCTACGAAGTAGACACTCACCCTCAGAGACACGAGGAAGTTATGAATGACGTGAGAATAGCCACTCAAGTGACTACTAAAAATGAAGGCAAGAAAAGAAAGAAGAAAGAAACCATGTCAGAAAAAGAAGAATCTTTATTTGAAGTACCCGAGAATTTCAAGAAATATGAAATCGAAGATAGAAGAATCATGGTACGAATGCCTAATAGAAAGGCGAATGACGGACAAGTATATGATAACCGAGAGAAAACCAAGAAAATAATAGTTGCCATAGAAGGAGAAGAAGAGAAATGTACATACATAGGGCATGATTTGACGAAGGAAGAAGAAGAAGAACTAGTTGCCCTATTGCGTGAATATAGAGATGTTTTTGCTTGGAGTTACAAAGATTTGAAAGGAGTAGATCTAGATATATGTTCTCATAGAATCCCTATGACTCCAGATGCAAAACCTACGAAACAAAAACCGTACACATACAATGATAACTACGCTGCGAAGATTAAGGAGGAGATAGATCGCTTGATAGAAGCAGGATTCATTTACGAGATTGAGCATACCGAATGGGTATCCCCCATTGTGGTTGTGCCCAAGAAGAATGGAAAATTGCGTGTGTGTATTAACCTTAAAAAAGTTAATGCCGCCACAATTAGAGACAGTTATCCTCTTCCTATCACGGAACACTTATTGGAAAGAGTTGCGGGCAAGGAAGTTTACAGCTTTCTTGATGGATTCTCAGGCTATAACCAAGTAGCCATTGCTCCAGAGGACCAACACAAGACGGCATTTGCCACCGAATGGGGCATATTTGCATTTCGGGTAATGCCATTTGGCTTAACAAATGCACCCGCCACTTTCCAGCGACTCATGTGTCATGTTTTTAAGGAATTCTTACGCAAGAGTTTGGAAGTTTATGTCGATGACATATGTGCTCATTCTAATATCAGGCAGACACATATCCCAGAGTTAAGACAAATATTTGACAAATGTCGAGAATATCAGGTTTGTTTGAACCCAGAAAAATGCGTTTTCATGGTCAGACAAGGCAAAATTCTAGGACACATTGTGTCAAAAAATGGAATCTCTACGGATGAAGAAAAGGTGAAGGTAATTGCAGAATTACCTAGACCAACTAATGTGAAAGAGGTACAAGCATTTATGGGCCATTGCGGTTATTATAGGAGATTCATACACATGTATGCAATCATAGCCAAGCCTTTGTACTCTCTTTTAACCAATTTTGAATGGACAGATGAATGTGAAAATTCATTCAATGAACTTAAACGACGCTTGTGCTCAGCACCTATATTGACAACCCCGGATTGGAGTAAGCCATTCCATGTACATGTGGATGCATCCAATTACGCCATAGGATGTGTGTTAGCACAACCCACAAATGAAGGTAACATAGATCTCCCCATAGCTTACGCGAGCAGACAATTGAACGCAGCAGAAAGAAATTACACCACGACGGAACGAGAAGGATTAGGGATGATCTACGCAGTGAAGAAGTTTAGGCACTACTTGTTGGCCAACAAATTCAAGTTCTTTACAGATGATCAAGCCCTATTGTACCTAGTCAACAAGCCATGTAACACAGGACGACTAATACGTTGGTTTCTATTACTCATGGAATATGATTTTGAAGTTGTAGTTAGGAAAGGAAAGACACATCTCAGAGCTGACCACCTTTCAAGATTAACCTCAGGAGAAGCTCCTCAAGGAGAAGTGGATGAGTTACCAGACGCATATTTGTTTAACCTTGAGATAGCACCAGAATGGGCTAAGCCTATAGTCCCTGTTCTCACATATGGACCCAAGAATCCCAAGATAAAGATCAAAGAAGGAGAGATTACCAAGTCTCAGAGATACCAAATAATGGCAGGAAGCATATATAAACAGGATAATCGAAAGATTCTTGCTTGTTGTGTAGATGAATCAGAACATGCGAATTGGTTGCAATTAGCACATGTAGGTGCACTAAAGCATCATCATTCGAAACATCGAACACTACAGACTTTGCATAGATTAGGAGTATATTGGCCTACGATGGAAGCAGATGTCTACAGGTTGTGTAAGCAATGCAATGTTTGTTGTGAAAGACCACCAGTAGAGCATGCTACACTATATCATGTGTCTCTCACACCAGACTGGAGTGACCCTTTAGTGACATACTTGAGGACGAAAACGTTCCCTCAAGGAATGACCTTAGCACGACAACGCAGTCTGGAGCAGGAAGCTCAAGACTATTCACTTATTGGCGATAATCTATACAGAAGAGGACGAGATGGATATCTAAGACAATGTGTTCATGAAAGCGATTATCTGAGCATATTAGAGACTGCACACCAAGGTGTTGCAGGAGGTCATTTTGGACTCGATAGGATAATCAAAGCCATCCTCTTTGCAGGATTTTGGTGGCCCACTCTTCACATGGATGCTCATACCTATGTAAAGAGATGTGATGTGTGCCAAAGAGCTCAGTTTCCTACTCGCAGAGATGAAATGCCATTGAAACCCATGATGGGCGGACGTGCATTCTCTAAGTGGGGTATAGACTTTGTAGGACCCATTAACCCCCCTGCAAAAGGTACACATGCTGAATACATTATTGTTGCCAAAGATTATCTTACGAAATGGGTAGAGGCAAAAGCCACAAAAAAGAATGATGCACACACAACTGCAAAATTCTTATTTGAAAATGTCTTTACAAGATATGGATTGCCTATAGAGTTAGTGAGCGATCGAGGAACTCACTTTCTAAACCAAGTCATTGAATATTTGTTACAGGATTTTATGGTGATTCACAAGAAATCTGCACCATATCATCCTCAGGCCAATGGTCAGGCTGAAAGCACTAATAAGATCCTTTGTAACGTACTGACGAAACTCGTGAACAACAAACGTTCAGATTGGGACAAACGGTTACACCACGCTGTTTGGGCATATCGAGTGGCCTACAAGACCGTACTCCATGCAACTCCCTTTCAAATGGTTTTTGGTCAGAATGTTGTGCTTCCTTTGGACTTCTTGATACCGACCCTTAAGGTTGCACAAGAACATCAGTGGACCGGCCATGAATTATCAGCGAGAATAATGGACTTGGAACGATTAGGAGAAACCAGGCTAAAGGCGGCAGCAGGAATATATGCAGCGAAGAAGCGACAGAAAGCATATTTTGATGCACATGTGAAAGATAAAGGCCTAAAAGAAGGAGATTTAGTTCTAGTATATACGCTGAAACAACACGCACGTAAGTTAGAAAAGCGAGGTTATGGACCTATGATCATTAACAGACTCTCAACAAGTGGAGCAGTACAATTAGCCACTTTAGAAGGAGATATAATGAATAATTATATTAGTGGCTGTCGAGTCAAGCTATATCAGGAACCTCTTACTGAGGATATGCTTAGACGACTCACGTTGGCAAAGAAGCGTAAGGAGGAAGAAAATAGAATACGAGCGGAAGCTCAGGCAGAAGCAATAGAACGCATTAAACGCATGAAGTTAAGAAGACAAGGACTAGGGAGAGAACATTATAACCATCTGGAAACTACACCCAGATACCCCATGGCCATGTGTCAAGCAAAGTTAACCGCTCATCCTAGCATAGTGGACAGGAGACCATTCATTACAGTCAGGCTAGAGCACGGCAACCCTTGCCAAGAGCTCAGGGCTTTAATTGACTCAGGTGCTGCGACTAGTGCTATTAGATGGTCCCACTATAAGGATTGAGGAATAGAAATGCGGCCAATTGAGGCATACCTCATAGGCCTAGGAGGCATGGAAACCCCTTGCATGGGTGAGGTGGACCTTCCTATCCTCATTAAGGATGTGACCATGACAGCGAAGCTACTAGTGTGCCATGATGACGACCTGATAGAACCCCTAATCCTTGGCCAAGATTGGCTATACGATCACTCAGTGGACCTAAATCTTAGACAAGGCTCCTTACAGATTGGAACCTTAGAACAGAAGCGAGTGATACCGCTTGACTTCCCTAATTGCATTCCGATTGAGGTTTGTAACCCTAGACCCTATGAAACGCATGCGACGGAAGACCGGAAGATCTTGGGTCAGACCAGTCACGTTACGTCTACACCAACCCACTCGGGCTTGGCTATGGACAGTTGTCAATCAGAAGGACGACAGGAGATCTTCCCTGGGGCTTCCTGCAAACTAGAAGGGGCAGCTACCCAACCGCTAGGGCAGATGAACACAATCAGCGGTCAGGTGGGTTGCATCAGCGGCCAAATGAGCACAACACCCTGCGGTGCTCATCCTTCCAAACTTGCTACGGACTGGCCTAGATTAAAGGTAAATAACGAATCACTTCCTAAGGGGCAGGTCACGCAAGTGTTGGATCTCCCTTCTTTTCCAAAGCAGAGCATCCGATGGACCTCTCAAACCCAACCACGAAGGAGTCAACCACAACAGAGGAACCCAGACCGACGACACCACCAGACAAGGCAAAGACAGCAGTATCAGCATCACAGAACAAGTGGCAAGAGACAAATATGGGTGCCAAAAGGACAGCAACCATAGGCTATTGGCAACACTGCAGACGAGAACAGGACAAAGTTGCAACAGAAGCAGAGTCAGCATCCAAAGTCCCCTCGATCTTCTTACCCAAGTACAAATACTCGGCAGATTTGGATCGCCAAGAAGTATCTTATCAATCGACCCACACCCATGCAGATTTGGGTACCCAAGCAATGTATTATAGCCCAACCCTCAAGCCATGTAATATATACCCCTTAGAAATCTTTCCATCCCTCAATACCACCAAACCCGATACCACTTTTTGTCCCTCAGCAGAAACATACCACCCACTCCAAGACTCTTAGGAAATGGATACCGAAACGTATCCAGACGTCTTCTTGTACCCCCTTATCTAACAATTCTCCCACCCCGTTTAAACTCCACCCTTGTAATAATTCACCCTCAACCAAACCTGGTATAAATTCATACACCCAAACCCCACATCATGCATAATAAAAGCTCATCAAGAATTGTAGGCATAATCTGAACCATGTAGGTGTCTAGAGACCTGCATTAGCTCTGCAAAAAGATCATTGCATCAATCACTTCACGACACTTGGCTACACGGGTTACACATCGGTTATGGAAAAGGATTGCGGTCTCACCTTAATGGGATCATAATTAATTTCCATGCTAATGTGCTAATCTTTTGTAGCAGATCTTTTCTATTAGCTCGTCAGTCATCATGCAAACCGAAGAAGGACCATCAGACGCTGGCCCAAGCACACCAATGGCCAATATTGGAGAATTACTCGCGGAATCTTATCCTACGATGCAACCACCAGAGTTTCAAGGTTTTCCAGGACCCATGCCAATCGATGATCCTCCTAGAGGATACACCGAGAAGATTCATCGTTATTCTCACTGGTTTCAAGGCCTAGCAGGACCATTAGCAGACGCTGATTTCATATTTGAGGCCAATTTGGCATTTGATCTTCGCACATGGACCAAGTACCAGTTCTTTTCAAGAGAATTTGAAGGATTGCAGAATACACAAGATCTAACGCACGTTTGGGCACGAGCGGGATTTACAGAATATTTTAGTGACCCTCTACCTAAACCCGATTTTTACAGATGCTTTTACCTAGTAACCACCTTGACAGCTTTAGAGAACAAGGATCTACCTGGCACATTCATGTTACCATCCTTGGTAAATGATCCTCCATTCAGAAGGTTTTATTTGTCTAAAGATTTAATTCGCGCAGCTCTAAAAATACATGGAACGCATACTCCGACGGAGCGAGAACAACTAGTCCCAGAGCAGATGAAACGTGGCGACGTAACTAAGTGGGAGGATATTTCTGCTATAACACCTGAGCTCTCCAAGCCATTGAGGATATGCATGCAGCATTTTGCTTTCCCGGCTCAGGATCGTTTTACCATGCCCCACAAGAGAATCTGGTTTGGATTATACTTAGCATGTACTGGACCTCAAACGGTTGATCTAGCTAGCTGGATAACTGATCAGCTCTATTTGGCACAACATAGATGGGAACGAAAGAAAGTCATCAATGGATGTTGTGCACTTACAAGGATCATATATATGTGCTTGGCGTATGACTTACCAATTGAGCGTGCCATGACCAGTGAGGAACTGAAAGCATTCAAAGGGACCACTAGGAAGGCTAGAAAGTCTAGCAAACGCAGAGCCGGAATGCGGATGAGAAGTACTATCCCATGCCTACAAGTCCCAGAATCACCCTCGCCACAACCATCTCCAGAGTAGTCACCAACAACAGCCACTGCCACGGTACCACCAATTCGTATACGGTTATCAAGACCAGTTACGCCGGAGGACACCACCAGTACTGTTGCACCTCAAGTAGCCACAACCACAGAACCTATCACCACAGCAACTGAACTTCCCACCACTATTGTTGCGGAAGCTTTCTCTTTTCCAATACCCCATTTAGAACCAAGACAAGCAGAGCCACTGGACCAAACTTTTGATTTTGAGATGCCTGATGCATTCTCCAATGAGTTCCAGTTTTCAGAAGGACAATTGTTTTCTCAAGAATTTGAAAGGCCTAGCTACCCTACCACACCCAGGGATCAGCCACAAGGACAGATCGTGTCCAGCTCTGATGACAAAAGAACAGCAATCGATGATGACGAAGGAGACGACGAAGCTAGCCAGGGAACACAGGAATCCCAAGAGCATGAACAGACAGATGGCCAAGGCCAACAAACAGACACACATGGTGATACAAGTACCCATGAAGATGAAACTTACGAAGCAGCAGCTTACACACTAGCTATCAAGAAGCTGTATAGAACTATGGAAAAAGTTTGGGCACGCAAAAAGCTGACAGAGGAAGAGAGTCAAACAATAATAGAACAAGAACTTGTCACAGGCGGATTCGAAGACGCATACATCAAAGGATTCAGAGAGTTAGTCAAATCAGTAGGCTCCAACGAAGCCCTCAGGTACTTGCAAAGAAAGCCACTACCACAGTTTGACCCCCGTAGAGTACGACTACTTTCAAAGCCCGGCGAATACATTCGTGTACCAACAGGAGCATTGTCTTCAGAACAAGCCCGGGAGGCACGCCTTGTCCCCGAAAGTTCGTTGGCAGTAGAAACCATCCTTGTAGATTCCCCACCCCGCGCTACAACTGTACATACCTCAGTTGTCACTGAAGTACCGACCACCCCAACCGCTCCTCCATCACCGCCCATCCTTCCAGCCTCCCCTATTCACCCTCCTTCTCCCAGACCAACATCTTCATTCGCCGGTGGCGTTGCAAAAATCGTCTTTACGACCACTCACCCCACAATTCCTACACCCATCAGCCCTAGTCTACCCCCTCCCACACCCACCTTTCTATCCAACCCATTCCTCCATCCATCTTTTCCATCTTTCCCCACAACTCCAAGACCCCTTTTTCCATTCCCACCGCCATTAACCTTCTCCCCCGTCTCACCTCCCCGACCCACTGTAACCCCTCTTTCCCCTTTCCACCAAGCTGCTCCAGCCAGCCCCCCTGTAAATTACTCCTCAACCTTTGTAAATCCCGTATTTACACCAACACGAGTACCCACAATCACACCCATATTCACGGTCACCGCACTGGACACGTCCCATGACATGGACATCTCACCACCCACTGCACCATCACTCACTTCACTCACGGCACAAACATTTTTAGGCACATCACAATTTTCAACAATCACTACAGCATCCACCTTCCCACCCCCATTCCCCGTTCCCGTTGCATCTACACCCACTGCATCTCCATTTAGCACCCCATTAATACTATCACCCACTGTAGATAATGCATTTCGACAGATGTTCATGTGTATGACGCAAGTAAGAGATGAGTTCACATCTCTTAGCGATAATTACCAGCAGCTGCAGAGGACAACCAATGACTTACAGTCGCAGCTTAATTCATTGTCTATTGAGAATGCCTCTCTGAACACCCGCTACCAGGAATTACGCGAGGCTTATCACAAATTGGAACTAGAAAGTGAAGAAAAGACCAAGGAAGCAACTGCTGACCTGGATAACTTATTAAGAGCCCAGACAATCCGCAATGCAATGCTAACACGAAATATGGGCTTACTACGAAGACACCTAGCAGCAGCCAAGGAAGAAAACCAGCGCTTACAGGATCAGAACCGAGAAAACTTAGAAGGAGCGCTCGACCACCCGGACCAACCACTCAGTCCTAGCAGGTTCAAAGCCATTCCTTCAGACTCGATGAGGATGCTGCTAGACGATCATGTAAGATTGCTAGATGAATATGACCGCATGAACGAGGAGTTACAAAAACTCAAAGAAGATCACAAATTACTCCAGTTACGAGAACCGACACACCAAGACATACCAGCACCTGTGGACCCCTCTTCTGACCTCCTAGAGGAACTCAACGCATTACGGGCCCAGGTATCGAGCCTTGAATCAAGGATTGCAGTATATGAAGCACCACCAAGGCCAGATTCCCCACCTGAGCTACCAGCTGAGGAAGAAACGGTCACCATCCCGGTGGAGGAAACGTTTGAAGAAGCGTACGAGCCACAACCCATCCCAGGCGGACGCGTCACGGCCGAAGGTCAGATGACGTACGAACTTCCGACCCCCGCGTGGATGAAGACTATTGAGGAACTTGGAACAACGCACTCAGCGAGAGTAGAGGCACACTTACATGCCATGGCGATGATAGAAGGAAGAATTTTACAATCTCCATTCTTTGCTCATTTGGCCCCACGACGATACATATCTGGGCACAAGCTACAGTATAAACCGTATTTTATGTTAATGGCTGAATACCAGTTAGCCATTGAGAAAGAGACAGGTAAGAAACCATCACATGCGACTCAATTCGAGGAGGCCGATATACCACTTGATGTGCAGCAAGGAAAGATCTATCAACCAGAGTGGCGCAAAGATTTACTACAGAAGTATCCAGAAATGATGAGTACATGGGTAAAGGCACCTTTGCACTTAAAGTACAACCCATGTTGGGGACCAGTACCACGACGCCGCTCCTGGACTACCTTTGCTATCAAGGTACAAAACAATAAGCAGTGTCAGGACTGGTTGAATTACCCCTACTTTAGGCCACCCATCGAGTTACCAACTGTAGGCTACATGATGGCTACAATTCGCCACTGGCTCCCTCGACTAAAGAATATGGATGATATAGCAGCGCATATGACTGTCAAAATCTTTGACATGATGCAAATGATTTTTAAAGTCTTCCGACGCGTCAAGGCACCACATGTCAACACCCCGGGCTTTGAGCATGGAAACTTCGATCTGGTATATGATATGAGTACAACGCCATCGCTACGGGTGTGTTATGCCTGGCATTGCAGAATAAAGTACCTACCGGCAAGCTACAAGCAGACATTCGAAGAGATGTTCACAACCGGCTTCTGGGAATACCATTCAGAGGTATTCATAAGCAGGCATATTTATTACAATTATTTGCCTGTGAACGAATGGTCTATTCCACACACTATCAGCTCCCGCCACCGGAAGAACCGCAACCAATCGACTGGGAGAAACTCGAGGCAGATCTGGCCCGAGGCATTCATATCTCCGAGCACACCCTCGCTCAAGACCTCCTACAGAACTATATCCGGCAGACCTCACAACAAGGTTCTGTCAGGGACGACAGAAGCGAGAGGGAGGGGGGTGTTGGAAGTAGCCAGAGGCACAGACGACACGGAAGCATGTAACGACGGAGCAGGGAGCCAGTCGGATCAATTTCTCAAACAAATATGTTTTCTATCACTTTTCAAAACATTCAACAATGATTTTCATCACTATTGTAACATATGTAACATAGAAAACCCCATTTTGTAATCCATAGCTCCATTTTGTGCAAGCCGAGGAGTCCTCGAGCTTGAGGAGCTTAGGTAGAACAAGCGTATCAATTTTCGTTATTTTTAGACATCGTTTACCCTTCCAAATAGCATCTAGGACCTAATTTTTAACTATGCCGGTCACTAGATGTGAAACCGGTCAAAACTAGTCTAAAAACTATAAAAAGAGCTAGAGAGATCATTTTTGAGGTTGGTTAGTGTTAGCTTGTTTGAGTTTAGAGTTCTTTTGAGCTTGTAATAGTGTTCTTGAGTAATAGAGTTGATTTCTCACCTTCCATTGTGTCTTGCTTGTCTCTTCGTAGTGTGTGCGTATGTGTGTGTGCATTTCTATGCTTCTCACCTTCACTCTCACTTCATCTCACATTCACAATCTTCATATCACTCCTATCTCTTCCGCGGATTGACATTAAGGAGGTGGAGCTTCTTAACCTGGTTCTCACCATTGTGCTAGAGCAACAATATGTATATGTATATGTATATGTATATGTATATGTATATGTATATGTATATGTTGTTGGTGCAGACCAATCACCAATTGAAGGCTTGGAAGATTAAAGGATGAAGGAAGAATCAATTCTTAAAGTTTGGAAGAAGATTACATTCAGAGGATAAGAGAAGTGTACACATATGTACATTAGTATAGTCATAACTGACTTAGATCTTTTGTTTAGTAAGAATCATATACAAATTTATCTATAAATACTTTGAGAAAAGTCGGGGCAAGTATGAGAGCATATGTGAAAATAGTTAGAAGTCAAGAATGAGGAAGTTAGATGTCATGAGATAGAGAAAAAGTTAGTTGAGTTCTCTCTCATCACTCAACTGTAAATTTTTCTGAGTAATCAAAAATATTGCGCCCGATGTTTCTGCGTCTTCTCCTTCTACAGTAGATCAATTGTGAAATGCTTTTGTACAAGTCTAAGTCTAGAGTTGCTTGACCTCTGTACAAAGTTTTAGCTTCCAATTGTAATCAGGCTTAGTGAATTAAGTGTAGGAACATTCATATGTGAAGTGTATTCACAGGTTCCTAAAACAGGCGCAGATTTTGAACTTAATGTTTTGATCATTTCTCCCAGCATAGTTTAAAGTTTTGCATGAGTGAGGACTTAATCTTTAAGTTGAAAGATAAGCTACTCATGGCTAGAAGCATTTGCTTAAACGGGTTCTATTCAAGGAGAACCAAGTCTTAAAAGTTGCAGGTGTAAAATCGACTGTTCTGAATGACAGTTTCTAACATAGGTAACTTGTGAAGTTGATTTCTCAAGTTATACTAAAGCTTTTGAAGTAATTCAACTTGGAGGAGGTGCGCAATCTCTAGAAGATACTTCGTACAAAGTTTCATCAAAAACTTTACATGTTTGATAGGTCAATGTGGAGAAATAATGCAGCAGACTTTTCTGTGTTTCATCTTCTTCACAGATTTGTTAATCCTTTGATAGTTAGTAATTGATCCTCTAAATTAGTGGAAGTTTTTGACTTACTCTTGGTATAGAGGTGCTCTAATCACAAGAGTAGGTTGTTCTTTTGGAGATTAACACTCTCCATCAGTGGTATCAGAGCAGGAGATATCAAATTAAGGAAAAGAGGATCCCGACTGCTGCAGATTCAAGAAATTCAACACTTGAAGGACTAAGAAGTGAAAGCTTGGAGTCAAAGCTTGAGGAGAAGACTATTTGACATCAAGAAAGGCGAAAGGAGTCTAATTCGAAGTAAAGGTACATACATTGTTTGTAAAGCTTGAAGATTTCAATACACAGGTGGACACAAGATGGGAGAAAGCTTGCAGATTGATAAGCTAGATAGGGAGAACTATCCAGCATGGTCCATGAGGATGGAAGCACACCTCATGAGCAAAGATCTTATATCATTTATTACAGGAGATGAAGAAAAACCTGAGTTTGCAGATCCTAGTATTCCTACTAGGGAAGAGCTTGCAATGTTGAAGACTTGGATGAGAAAGGATGCTCAAGCAAGGAGTATCATCTACATGGCTGTAAATGATTACCTTCTACCTCACATTAGAGGTTTGGAAAGTGCTACAGATGTTTGGAATGCCTTGGAAGAGCATTTCCAAAATACAACTAAGTCAAGGAAGTCCTCACTATGGGCTGAGTTCACAACCTTCAAGAAGAAGAGCTCACAATCAATTTCAGATTATGTGGCAAGGATGAAAGATATTGCAGATAGCTTGGGAGCAGTGGATGAAGACATTGAAGAGGAAAAGTTGGTAAGACAAATACTTACAGGTTTGAGAGGAGATGAGAAGTGGAAGCCTTTTATATTGTCCATAGAATTGTCACTTGATCACTTTACTCCTGATCTTAATCAATTGCTAGGACACATGCTAACCTTTGAGCAGGATCTTAAAGGAGACAATGATAGAAGTACAAGTCAAGCTATGTACTCCAAGGACAAGAAAAAGAATGGCAAGGGAAAGCAATCAAATGATGATGAAGGGAATTCAAATCAAGCTAACTTCACAAAAGGGAAGATGAATTTTAGAGGTAAAGGAAGAGGAGGTAAGAATAAAGATAATGCTAAAGCTTGTTGGATTTGTGGCAGAACAAATCATTTGGCAAATGATTGTTGGTATAACAACCAAAATGGTGGAAGCAATAATCAGAATTATAATCAAAGAGGTAGAGGAGGCAGAAACCAAAGAGGCAATTTCAGAGGAAGAGGAGGTAGGACATCATATGGTAGAGGAGGTGGAAGAAACTTCCAATCTCAGTCCTACAACAATAATTGTTATAATTATGCATCAGATCAGAAGGATGACATGACTCTTATCTTGAATGCAACTCATGAATCAATGGGAGAAGATCAAAGAGTGTTTTATATTGACTCAGGATGCAGCAACCATCTGAGTGGGAATCTATCTTTGATGACTGGTATGGAAGCAAGGGTAAATGGACATACAGTTCAGACAGGTGACAATACCAAACATAAAGTGGAGAGCATTGGATCAGTGAAGACAAAGAGTGGAAGTACACTTCTGAGCAAGGTACTTTATGTTCCTACTATTCCTAAAAATTTGACAAGTGTAGGGCAAATTGTGGAGAAAGGATATGAGGTAAGATTCACAAATGATGGTGTTTATGTACAAGATCCAAATCAGGGATATAGAAACATAATTGCAGGAAAAAAGGAAGGAAGATTGTTCACTCTCAAAATCCAAGGTAATGTGGGACATGCATTATTTACCTATGGAAGTCAAAAGGTATCTGAATTAGACCTATGGCATAAAAGGCTAGGTCATTTCAATGAGAGAGCTATAAAGGAGATGTCAAAGAATCAGGTGGTGCTTGGATTGCCAAACATTGAAGGACAACATATGGTGTACAAGTGTGAAGCTTGTCAATTAGGTAAAGCACATAAGAGTTCTTATAACAAATCAGGGTACAAGCATTCAAATATGCTTGAATTGGTTCATACAGATGTATGGGGTCCCTCAAGGGACTATAGCATAAATGGATCCAGATATTATGTGTTGTTTGTTGATGATGCAACCAGGTGGATTACTTTGTATGTAATCAAGGATAAATCAGAAGTTTTCAAGACATTCAAACATTTTCATGCTTATGCAGAAAGGATCACAGGGCAAAAGCTCAAGAGGTTAAGATCAGATGGAGGGGGAGAGTATTTCTCTAAAGAGTTTGATGATTATTTGTGGAATGCAGGTATCAAAAGAGAAGTAACTTGCAGGTACTCCCCTCAACAGAATGGAGTAGCAGAAAGGAGGAATAGGACTCTTGTAGAGTTTGCAAGAGCCATGATGAAGGAAAAGAATTGTCCAAATTACTTATGGGCAGAAGCCATTAACACTGCAACATACCTTGTGAATAGGTTGCCTTGCAAAGCTTTGGATGGAGGAACCCCTTATGAAGCATGGTGGGGTAAGAAGCCTACTCTTGATCATTGTAAGGTATTTGGATGTATTGCATATGCTTATGTTCCTTCACAATTAAGACATAAGCTAGAACCAAAAGCAGAGAAGTATGTGTTTATTGGATATGATGATAGACAGATGGGTTACAGGTTGTGGAGTCCATCCACAAAGAAATTTCTTGTTACTAAAGATGTGACATTTGATGAGCAAAATATATGGTATACAGGATCACCAAATGAGTTTGCAGGTGTTGAAGAAATTCAAAGGAAAGGGAAGGCAAAGGTAAAAGTATGTGAAGAAATTGTTGATGAAGTTGACTCTAGAAGTAGAGTGCAGGATCATGTAGAAGAAGGGCCAAGATTTGATCCAGAATCAAATGAGGCTGAAACTTCAAGAAGTGCAGAAATCAGAAGATCTACAAGGGAAAGGAAAGAACCTATAAGGTATAGTTATGATACATCTTTCCTAACAACAAAAGATTATGCTTACATTGTGAAAACAGAAGAAGATCCAACCACTTATGAAGAAGCCAAAGGTAAACAGAATTGGGAAAAGGCAATGCAGGAAGAGTATGATGCTCTACTTGAAAATGAAACTTGGGAACTAGTACCAAGACCAAAGAATCAGAAGGTCATTGGATGTAAGTGGGTATATAAAACAAAGAGGTTTGCAGATGGTAAAGTGTCTAGATATAAGGCTAGACTTGTGGTCAAAGGTTATGCCCAAACTTATGGGGTAGATTATGATGAAACCTTTAGTCCTGTTGCTAAGATGTCTACAATTAGGACATTGATTGCTATTGCTGCTTGTAAGGGATGGAAATTATCACAATTGGATGTGAAAAATGCATTTCTAAATGGATACATTGCAGATGAAGTATATATGGAGCAACCAGAAGGCTTCATGGAATCAATTGGATCAGATTATGTGTGTAAGCTCAAGAGAGCTTTATATGGGTTGAAGCAAGCCCCAAGAGCTTGGAATTACAGATTGGTCAAGTTCTTGAATGAATGTGGATTTCAAGCATCAAAGGCAGATAGTAGCTTGCTAGTGAAGGCAAGTGAAAATGGATACATTTACATGTGCATTTATGTT
>CM035437.1:99025011-99087511 GCA_020310875.1 Ceratopteris richardii
CCACTCACTTTATTCACTTTAATTACACACTTAACTCACACCACTCTTTAAGTACCACTCACATACACCACTCATTAATTATCCACTTCATTTTTCGTTTTAATTTAATTATCCTAAATTTCTTAATTTAATAATGCATTTAAATTAGGCTTAGGTTAAGAAATTAATATATTAGAACCTTAATATTTAAATGCACACACATGAGTAAATTAATTACTTTAATTCATATTCTAATTTTTAATACATAAATATTCATTTTAAACATTAATTTAATTAAATACATGTTACTTTAACCCTTAAATTTCAATAAAACCCTTGAAAACTTACTTGAAACCCTTTGGTAATCCCTGATAACCCATTAAAAACCTTTTGAACCCTATCTTAACTCATTGACATTGACATAAACCGTAACAGTAACCCATTTTCATAAACAACACATGAATTCAAGAAACCCTAGGATTGAATACCCATAATTCTTGAATGTATAAATATAAAACACTCATTAAATGTGAAATTAGGGGAAACCCTAATATGAACATATGTTCTTCGTCATTTCTTGTACCTGTAAAACACTTCAAAAGTAGTTACATCAATCCAAAACAATTGATCAACAGTGATATAAAAGGTTTGAGATCACCAATAAAGTTGTTTTCATTTTCTCTGGTCATCAACGGAAAGGTTGAAAACTTCCGGACAGCGCATGATCAATTCCCACAAGATATTCCCTCCATTTATGGAGAGCAGGAGAGTAACCAATCTCAGGAAAGATTAGACTTTGAGTCTAATTGTTTACATGAATTACCCCACTTCACAGGCCCATGGGAAGCTAAGTCTACTTGTATGAGAGCACCCACGGTTATGGTACGAAACGAAGACTCAGTCATACCTAGGAACACAGAGGTAGTGAAAAACACTAAAGTGCAGTGCAATCTCACTTTAGAAGAGCTACTCAAGGTTAGGCCAGAACTGTGGAAACATGTAGCCAAACAAGTACCAGAGGTAAGTAAACCTCGTTCTCAGGTAGGTTCTCATAGAACAGTGCCAGAAATTCCTCTAGACAAGATAGGAGATATGAGTGAAGGAGAAGAAGGAAACACCTATCTTCCCATCACCCATCAAGGATACACAACCAAGGCAATTCTGGACTCAGGTGCAGGAGTTGCAATTGCTACCACTTCTCTTTGGAAGTGTTGGGGCAAGCCAGCACTCAGACCCACGAGGATGAAATTGCAGATGGCTAATGGTCACATAGAAAGACCCTTAGGCTTGCTAGAAGGAATAACTCTCACTACATGTGGTGTTGAGTTTGAGCATACATTTGCCATTTGTGACTTTAGCAAAAATCATGCCAATGAGATGATTTTGGGAAGACCATTTATGTGACAGTTGCAAGTGGTACAGGATTGGGGAACCAACTCATTGTACTTGCAACACTTAGGTGTTACGACCAAAGTCAATCTCAAGGATTATTCTCACAGAGATGTCCCTCCTATCCAATGGAATCCCATCCATAGAGCTAAAGATGATACCGAGTCAGTGCATTCCATAGGATCAGGATCCTCATGGATGCATGACGACACACACCTATGGATGTGTAAAGTAGCAGTAGAAGAAGAGAAGAGAGAAAAGGCCAGAGAGATAGGTGCAAAAGAAACCCATAGATCAATTCAAGACCCAGCCTACGCACCTGTAGTATTTCGTGATGAAGAATTTGAACCTCACGGCTGGGCAGAAATTTTAGCAACAATGGATGTAGCCATCAATGAGGAACAATGGACACCCCATTGTGATGAGGATGGCTATGACATTTCAGTCTTCTCCATAGAACCAATCATGGGAGATGTAGTTTTAGAAGAATGCAAACCTAGCCCTGATGCATTTGAGGATGCAAGTGACTCCGATCTAGAGTCAATCATTATGGACCCACCATTTGCATCAGATGAAGAATACTTCTATGAAGTAGAAGCTCATCCTCAAAGACATGGAGAGCTTACGAATGATGTGAGATTAACCACACAAGTGACTGCCAAGAGTGATGGCAAGAAGAGGAAGAAGAGAGAAGTCACACGAGAAGAGGAAGAATCCTTGTTTGAGGTCCCCGAGAATTTCAAAAAGTATGAGATAGACGATAGGAGAGTCATGATACGAATGCCTAAACGTGAGGCACAAGCAAGAGAGGCCTATGATAACAAAGAAACCACCAAGAAAATAGTTGTATCCATAGAAGAAGGAGAAGAAAGATGCATGTACATAGGCCATGACCTGACGGAAGAAGAAGAGCAAGAGTTGATTGCCTTGCTAAGAGAATACCGAGATGTATTTGCTTGGAGTTACAAGGACTTAAAAGGCGTAGACCCTGACATATGCTCACACACTATCCCCATGACCTCAGATGCCAAACCCTCCAAGCAGAAGCCATACACTTATAACGATAACTATGCTCCTAAGATCAAGGAGGAGATAGATCGCTTGGTTGAAGCTGAATTCATCTATGAAATTGAGCACACTGAGTGGGTATCCCCGATTCTAGTGGTGCCCAAGAAGAATGGAAAGCTACCTATGTGCATTAACTTGAAGAAGGTTAATGCAGCCACTATTCGAGATAACTACCCGCTTCCTATCACTGAGCATCTACTAGAAAGAGTAGCAAGCAAGGAAGTGTATAGCTTCCTTGATGGATTTTCGGGCTACAATCAGGTAGCCATAGCCCCAGAAGATCAGCATAAGATAGCTTTGGCCACAAAGTGGGGCATATTTGCTTTTCGGGTAATGCCATTCGGGCTTACCAATGCTCCGGCAACCTTCCAAAGATTGATGTGCCATGTGTTTAAAGAGTTCTTGAGGAAGAATTTAGAGGTCTATGTTGATGATCTCTGTGCTCATTCCAACATTAGACAGACACATATACCAGAACTTAGGCAAATCTTTGACAAATGTAGAGAATATCAAGTCTGCTTGAACCCAGAAAAGTGTGTTTTCATGATTAGGCAAGGCAAGATTCTAGGACACATAGTGTCAAAGAATGGCATATCAACGGATGAGGAGAAAGTGAGAGCTATTGCAGAGCTACCGAGG
Organism: Ceratopteris richardii; assembly: GCA_020310875.1. Classification (NCBI taxonomy): domain Eukaryota; kingdom Viridiplantae; phylum Streptophyta; class Polypodiopsida; order Polypodiales; family Pteridaceae; genus Ceratopteris; species Ceratopteris richardii. Next base: position 99,028,087 of record CM035437.1, read on the forward strand.
CCAAGGAATGTCAAGGAAGTACAGGCCTTCATGGGGCATTGTGGTTATTACCGACGCTTTATACACATGTATGCCATCATCGCAAAGCCTCTGTACGGCCTGTTGACAAACTTTGAGTGGACTGATGAATGTGAGAGCTCCTTCAATGAGCTTAAATGGCGATTATGTTCAGCACCAATCTTGACTACACCAGATTGGAATAAGCCCTTTCATGTCCACATGGATGCATCCAATTATGCTATTGGATGTGTACTCGCACAACCTACTGGTGAAGGTAATATGGATCTTCCAATTGCCTATGCTAGTAGACAATTAAATGCAGCTGAACAAAATTATACCACCACTGAACGAGAAGGATTAGGCATGGTGTATGTGGTTAAAAAGTTTAGACACTATTTGCTTGCAAATAAGTTTAAATTTTTTACTGACCATCAAGCATTGTTATATCTCCTGAACAAGCCATGCAATATAGGTAGATTGGTTAGATGGTTTCTGTTACTAATGGAATACGACTTTGAGGTTGTGGTGAGGAAAGGCAAGACTCACTTGAGAGTAGACCATCTCTCTAGACTCACATCGGGAGAAGCCCCACAACGAGTATCAGATGACCTTCCTGATGCTTACTTGTTTAATTTGGAAGTTGTACCTCAGTGGGCTAAGCCATTAGTGCTAGTGTTGACATACGGGCCTAACCACCCAGTGATAAACACACAGGATAGGGAGATAGTAAAAGCCCAGAAGTACCAGATCATGGCAAGAAGTATGTACAAGCATACAGATCAAGGGATCCTAGCTTGTTGTGTGGAAGAGGATGAGTACGCAGAATGGTTGCAATTAGCACATGTAGGTGCATTAGAGCAACACTACTCAAAGCAACGAACCCTACAGACACTAAGGAGACTCGGAGTGCATTGGTCGACTATGGAGGCTGATGTCCATAAGTTGTGCAAAGAATGCCCGATCTGCTGCACTAAACCACCCATGGAGCATGCCACTCTTTATCAAGTGACCATAGTGCCAGATTGGAGTGAACCATTGGTAGCCTTCTTGAGGACGAAAACATTCCCTCAAGATATGACGTTGGCCAGACAAAGAAGTCTAGAACAAGAAGCCCTAGACTACTCACTCATTGGTGATAATCTAGCGTGGTAAAGATGGTTACCACAGATTATGTGTCCATGAGAGCGAATATCTTAAGATCTTGGAAACTGCTCACCAAGGTGTAGCAGGAGGACATTTTGGACTTGATCGAGTGATCAAGGCAATACTATTTGCAGGTCTTTGGTGGACAACCCTTCACATGGATGCACATACCTATGTGAAAAGGTGTGATGTTTGTCAACGGACTCAGTATCCTATACACAAAGATGAGATGCCACTGAAACCTATGATGGGTGGACGAGCATTCTCTTAGTGGGGAATAGACTTCGTAGGTCCCATTAATCCCCCAGCTAAGGGTTCACATGCTGAATATATCATTGTGGCCACAGACTACTTAACCAAGTGGGTAGAAGGGAAAGCCACAACGAAGAACGATGCTCAAACGACAACTAAGTTCTTATTTGAGAATGTGTTCAATAGATACGGGCTACCTATAGAGCTAGTTAGTGATAGAGGGACTCACTTCTTAAATGAAGTTATTGAAAATCTTCTCCAGGAATTCTTGGTAGTACATAAGAAGTTTGCCCCCTATCATCCACAAGAGAATGGACAAGCCGATAGCACAAATAAGATTCTATGCAATGTATTGACGAAACTAGTGAATAATAAACGCTCTCATTGGGACAAACAGCTACACCATGCTATTTGGACATACCGAGTTGCCTATAAAATGGTACTCCAAGCCACACCCTTTCAGATGGTATTTGGCCAAAATATTGTGCTACCACTAGACTTCTTGATACCTACATTGAGAGTAGCACAGGAGCATGATTGGACGGGTCATGAAATCTCCTCTAGACTCTTTGACCTTGAACGATTAGGAGAAACAAGATTGAGGGCTGCTGCAGGGATATATGCAGCTAAGAAATGATAGAAAGCGTACTTTGATGCCCATGTTAAGGATAAAGGCTTGAAGGCCGGAGACTTAGTTTTTATGTATACCCTGAAACAACATGCACGGAAATTAGAGAAAAGAGGCTATGGACCCATGATTATCAATAGGATCTCAACGAGTGGAGCAGTTCAATTAGCTACACTAGAAGGTGATGTTCCTCCTAGTTACATTAGCGGATGCAGAGTCAAGTTATATCAGGAACCCCTGACTGAAGAGATGCTAAATCGACTCAACACTGCCAAGAAATGCAAGGAAGAAGAAAAACGAATTCGAGAAGAAGCACAGGAAGAAGCCTTGGAACGCATCCGAAGGATGAAGTTGAGACGACAAGGCAAAGATCAGCCTAGGACAGAGGCATATGCAGACCAAGGGTATCATATGGCAATGTGTGAAGCTTCAGGTATTAGCTCTCATAGAATAATTGATCAGCGTCCTTTTGTGACTTTAGAGCTAGGACAAGGAACGAGTGCAAGGACTGTAAGAGCCTTGATTGACTCAGGTGCAGCCACTAGTGCTGTTAAACTTTCGTATTGTCAAGAGTTGAATTTAAGTGTCAATCCTATAGAAGCCTATCTCATAGGATTGGGAGGCGTGGAAACCCCTTGCATGGGCGAGGTGGAACTTCCCCTCTACATTCAAGATTCTTTAATGACAGTTAAAGTACTAGTGTGTCAAGATGAGGATCTCACTGAGCCTCTTGTCTTGGGTCAAGACTGGATCTATGATCATGCAGTCAACCTAAACCTAAGGATTGGACTTCTCCAGGTCTGGGTAAATCAGAACCGCATTACGCTTGAATTAGAGAATGAAGCACTCAAGGAACTAGGAAAGGCACACACTCCTGGTCCTTCCAGGAGTACACATGAAGATGACCATGCTATTCTTGTCCAAAACTATGTGATGCAGAGGGATGATTATCTCAAAAAAAAAGTCAAGGACACAATGGAACTCCCTTCTTTTCCAAAGGCCATCGGAAGGCAGCAACTAGAGGTAGATCAAATGCAGAAGAAGCAGACGACTTATGCTCGAAGCCAAAAGAAAGTACGAAGCAAGACATCTCAGCCATTGAAACAAGTGTGGGTGCGGAAAGGCGAGCATCTTATTGCGGTCAAGCCACAAAAACTGTCCCAACTTCCTATTAGTGATCAACGACACGACACTGATAAGAAGTCTTCCAGAAATTCTTCTGTGAAAGTGAAGTCTATCTGGGTGCCCAAGAAGTCGATGAAGGCTGGCCCACAATCAAGACAAATTCGGGTGCCTAAGGCTTGCTTGCGGGCTCAAATAGCTACACAGAGATCACACCGTGTACAACATGGTTCACTCACTCGAACAATGGACACCCACTCCTATTTAACATGCACGAACACATATTCGTCCAAGAGCATGAACAGACTCACTTGTAAGTGGGTCCCTAAAAAGCCTCAGTTCCAAGCAGACACTCTTATAAAGCCCTCCAGAGTTTCCACAAAATCAAAACAGAATGTCATCCACTATGTTTGGCAACCCAAACCTTGTAATAAACCCCCTGACCCATTTGTAAAGCCACTTCCACTTACTAACTGCATCCACACTACACCCGACCCCCGAATTAGCTCATAGGTATTCAGCATCAGCTAACCACACCACACTCACACCCACGCGAGCACTAATTAACCAACTAACTACATCACAATTCATCAAGTTAATGTTGTAACGGGGACACAGTGTCATTTTGTGTCCATTGCAATGTTAACATTTATTCATATATTCTCACAGAACTGGGAGCGATTTCTTCAACATGGCTGAGGCTGCAGGAACAAGCTCTCAAGCAGGAATGAGCCAGTAAGTGGTGGATTTAGAAAGTTTACCCATTTTGCCTGAGACAAATGAAAGACTAGACGAGTTGCAGGCCATCAAAATCATACCAGTAGCGGACCCCCCAGTGGCCATACCATGCCTGTAGGAAAAGCTTCCCACTGGTTTAGTGAAGTTGCACGACCCTTGGGAGAAGGATCATACCTATGGGAGTCAGAGTTGGACTTCAATGGGAAGCAAGGTAAATACCATTTCTTTACAAGGGAATTCGAAAAGTTACAAAATGCAGAAGGTCTACGTCCAGTATGGGAGAAGGCAGGATTGGATGCATACTTCAGTGCCCGGCTCCCAAAGCCTGACTTCATGCGATGCTACTATCTCATCAATACCTTGACTCCAAGCAAGAACCCAAAAGGTGCAAGCTCATTTGTGCTCCCATCTCTGACAAAAGGAAATGAGCTCAAAAGGTTTAGGCTCTCAAACAACTTAGTGAGAGAGGCCCTAGACATGCGCGGAATGCATATTCCAATAGAGAAGGAGACCCTCGTGCCTGATTACATGAAGAATCGAAGCCTCACTAAGCTCAAGGACATGGTAGCCATGACGCCTAATGTTGCAATACACCTTCGCATGTGCATGCAACACTTTGCTTTTCCTGCCCAAGATAGATTCACCATGCCACCCAAAAAGATATGGTTTAGTTTGTATCTGGCAGAGACACAGAGCCTCACCATCAACTTACCCCACTGGATAATTGATCAGATACACCTAGCCCACAAACGATGGCCGCGGAAGCATGTTTTATATGGATGTTGTGCTCTAACTAGAATCATTTATAGTTGTTTGGCTTATGACATCCCTATTCAACGGGCCCTGATGTGGAATCGAGTAGAGTAGTTTAGAGGCCGGACATCCACTGGACCCCCTTCTAAGAAGATGAGAGGAACTATCCAAGTCCCTTGTGCTCAACCACATGGAGCCACCCTAACACCGGACGTTACCCCACCACCCTGAAGGGTTCGGCCCTTCACACTACGACTTCCAAGACGTAGCACCGATGGCGCCAATTTGATATTTCCTCCCGTCCCAACTGATCTTGAATTTCCCGGTGGCGCACCCTTGGACGAACTCACGAATGAAGACTTCGAAGAATTGTTAAGAGACATATATCTTGAGGTAGAAGAGGAACACCAAGTGGAGAATGTTCAACCACAGGCAACAACCTCCCAAGTGCTTGTTACCACAGTTGAAATGAATGAAGAGGACGACGAAGATGAAGAATATGAGGAAGATGAGGAGGAATATGACCACGGACATCAAGATGAGCAACAAGAAGTGCCAGAACTGGTAGGTGCACCTGCATACACAGCTCAACTACAAAGGTTATACTATACAATCAAAGCAGTGCAAGAAAGGCATCAACTCTCCCTGGCATCAGGCCAAGCCTTGATGCAAGAAATGCTAGCAGACGACGGAGTGGATCAACATTTTTTTAAAACCCTCAAATTAGTGTCAGAATCATTAGGAGTTCCGGAGGCTATCCACACAGCAGTCCGTCAGTCCGTGAGGTATGACAAGCGTAGAATCGACACATTACCACGAGCAGGTAAGACTATCAGAATACCCATCACAGAACCAGAAGTAACCATCAAAATCACAGCTACCCCCACCACCACCATTGACCTCTCTGCTGAACCTTTTGTTCAGACATCACCCATCTCACCCCCGCACCCCCCATCCCCACCTTCTCCACCCCCTCCACCACCTCCCACCATGGAAGAAACTGCAGTCATCACATCTACCTTCATTCACAACCCAACCACATTCACATCCTTCTCCTTTCGAGAGCCAACCTCACAGGACACCCTTTTCTCGTCCATCACCAATCCCCTCTACACTTCACCCTTTTTGTCCTCCGAGCCCATAATTGGTCACCCCATAATTCGGAGTGTGGTTGGAGCCCCTCCACCTACGAAAGGCATCCTTTGTTTCCTAGCCTACCCCCCAATACGGGTACCCCCATTCCATGACCCCCACTTTCCATCTGCCCCATACACCTCATTCAACCCAATTGCACCACCCCAATACCCATCTTTCATGGAACCGTAGATCCTGTTGGAAGTGAGGTAGGCCCTTAGGCTCATGTCACAGGTCCATGGTTCCATAGTTCCATTCATGTACAACATTAATTCTAGCAATCTTCCATATTGACAAAACATGAACATAACACAACTTAATCATACAAATGATGAGAAAAAGATAGAGAAAGAATAGACAACATGTGTACGGTGTTACGTAAGCCATCGCTTACTCATAGTATCATATATACCAATGTTCAATGTACAATGTGGGAGCAAAACTCTCAACCACTCTATGTGATGAGAAATAGATGCATGAGTGAATGTACAATGTAACAAACATATTCAGATGTGTGGGCAGTAATCTAAATATACATGAGATGTGTGACCTGATAGGTTATAGAAGAGTGAATATGAGTGACTGAATGAGGAAGGATCAGTGTGAAACTGATGGTCAACAAACCTACATCTAAACTTAGGCTATGGAAGACCCTAAGTTAGATACGTGTGTGAAAAGATCACATTTATAAAGTAGCATAGAATGCTAACAAGATTGTTGCCGGAAATCCTCAAACTCATGTGAACACACCTTCTCAAACACCTCATAAAAATATGCATAAAGCATATAAGTACTGATTCTCTTGTACCTATGCCAAATAGGACTCCTTCTGATATGAACGCCACAGCCTCCATAAACTTCAAGTAGTACCTGTGTGCATACAGAGAATATGTACCTGAATACTTAACATAAGATGTGAATCTTATGTTAATCACCATCTAATGTCTTTGAAGTAGCTTGACATCTTCTTGTAGAAGACAATCTTCAACCTAATATCTTCCTGTAGAAGATAATCTTCAAATACATCATGTAGATGGCCGATCCTCACCATCAAGCTGCTAATGACCAAGTCTTCTTGCCATGAACAAGAGATAACCTCCTCTCCATGAGCTAGAGTGTGAGCACACCCTTCATCTTCTCCAAGAAGAATCATTAAGAAGAACTCCATAGCTGCTCCTCAACATGCTTCAAGTTAGCACCATGGCTGCCCCATGTGCTAGAAGAAACACCACCTCTACTGAGGTCCAAGCTCTAGAAAGCTTGTGTTGATCCTAGGTGAAGGATGATTACAATGAGCCCAAGGTGCTTCTTATATAGTATTTGTTCTCCTCCAAAAGCATCTTTAATAAAGCAAAAGCTATGCGCTCGCTATCACTAAGCGAAGGAGAAAAAACACACATCTGCTAAAAGCCGTTAACGTGCGCTGCCCGTTTCTTGTGTAAAGCTGAAAAGCTTTTATTTAAAAAAACTCTCTCATGCTGCCGCTAGCGGGGATCGAACCCACGTGAGCTCAATGAGAGTACACCATGATAACCACGGCGCCCAACGTTCTTGTGTGTAGAATAGGTCGTAAGCACATTTACACATTCTCTGCCCGCCCGTCGGTTCCTCAAGAAAACTTGAGTAAAATGGACCAAGAGGATATCTTTAGAGATTTTATACTTGTTGTATTCTCTGAGCAAGAATGACAAGCTTTGACCACTTTCCAACCAATGAGACATTGTTTTCCAACAATCCCCCCTGCAATGGCATATTGGTACAACCTGGTCTGGATCTGCAAATTATCAAAGCTGCAAAGTACCACAAGCTTCAAATAGCTTGTCATAAGCTTCAAGCTTGTACTTCCGACATTTCAGAACTTTTCTTCTGAAGTCTTCTTCAAAACTGAATTTGACTTTCCTTCAAGAAATATGAACTTGCTGAATATGAACCATAATACCTGAGAAAATATGCAAACTAGATATCCAATAGTGTTCACATCAAGCAATCACTACTTGACAACAAATATAGCATGAACTGTCTTTGAACTTGCTATCTCCTGTCTTCAAAAAACCTGAAAACATACACTAGGATCCATATATTTGCATTTTACCTTCCAAAAAAGGTTTCTCAACGTACTTCTGCTGCGTCATGTAAATACACTAAACAAGAACTGAATCCTGGAACCTGTGACTGACAACTCACAACTTAGTGTATTATGAACACTGCTGGTTCATCTTTGACTGCACTCAAGTCAAGTGAACTCAACTCAATTGAAATATGAGTAAAAATCTATGATGTCATCATGTTTTCATCCTTTAAATCCTTCATACCTCTTTCGTTCAGAACTTGGTATAAACATATATGTGCGCACTTTTGAAATATACCTTTCTGAAATATCAAGCTTCTCTTCAATAGAATTCTGGAACCTTCTCCTGAACAGGAACATCCTAACAAGAACTTTCTCCAAATATTCTTCTTCTTCCTTCTTCTTTCAAAGCTGGAACATAAAGAGAACGTGACAAAGGAAATATAGGAATACCTGAAATAGGAATACCTATAGGTATGACTCTGTATTCTTTCACATATGGCTTGAAAATAAGTCTTCATGTTTCATCACCCCCTGGATGATTTAACACTAGTATCCAGTATTCTTCAAATATATCAGACTTTATGAAATGTGGAACGTCTTCCTTCTTTCAATAAATCTGATCTTTAGTGATCAATACTTGTATCTGAAACAAAAGTTTAGGATCCATATTTTTCTGTAACATAACAAGTATCTTCTTTTTCTCTGCAACACAAATCTGATAGAATCTGAATCTTTGACTTACTTCTTCCAATGCTAAGAACCTTATCAAACAAAGGATAGACAATTGAATCATAAATACTCAAGATCATACAAGATCTATCCAAGATCAATGATCTCTCTTGTGTAGAATCTGCTCTTATCAAACCTTCATGTCTGAATGTTTGATTTGCTACCTGAATGTCTCCAAGTGTCCATGCTTCTCAAAAAGTTTTAAAACTTTTCTTCAAACAAATCCTTTAAGGAATCTAAAATTCCTACTTGAACCATAAGTGGACAAACTTCTCACCTTGAGAACTCCAAAAGCTGCAAGTTGATACTTCATAACTTTCATATTTTACCCGGGTGAAATGTGATAGTACCTGCTTGATTTTCTTTTGGCTAACTCCACTTCTCAATCAAGTGATAGGATATGATGGAACACCTTTTGGAATACAAACATGTATCATAAAATCTAGACAATCATAAAAAGTAGATTCTTCAATTGACTGGTACATCAACAAGTCTGAATTTTTTGAAGTTTTCTGAAAATATTGAATATGAGGTAACCTTTTCCAAACATAAAACCTCAATGCAAGTCTTCAACATCTGCTACAAAAAACTCTTTTACCTCAAGAGTTAGATAAAGAAGAAATATACTTCTCTACAACTTGTCATATATCAAGTAGCTCTGTATTGACATTCCAAGAATTCTTTGAGGGAACATATAAGCTGCCTGCTTAAAAGCTTCATAACTCATATACATATGAGTCAAAACATATATCTGCTTCTTTTCTTTCTCTCAATGCAATTCTTTGTCAAATCTACTAAATCATGACCAAGTGTAATGCAAAATAAGAACCTGCTTCTTCTTTAAACAAGATGTTCTCGTAGACTTGTCTTTGGATGTAGAGGATAAAATAGGAAAAGTATATGGAAAATATATGAGAAAAGGAAGCCTTACTTTTCTTTTGGAAATGATGGACTTTCTTCTTCTGCATCTTTCTTCCACCTGATGATGTCAACATCTTCAAACTTCTCTTCCATACCTTTTGTTCTCTTCATCTTGAAGTAGCAAACACTCTTGACTTCTTCGAATGAACTTTTCTCTTCCTCTAGTGCTAAGAGTAAGAGATAAAACAACTATGGTATACAAATGGAAGTGAATATAGAAACATGTTTTATCATCTCCTCATATCTCTGAATCAAAATTCTGCTTCAAATGTCTGAAATGACTAAATTCACCAATCGTTGTCTGAATGATGAATTGCCCTTCTAGAGTTACCTTCTCTAGATACATTTGTACCTTGATATCCAACCAACTTACAACAGAAAATTGGCTGAAAAAACTCATCTCATCTCTCCACTTCTCTTCTTAGATGCACTTTCTTGCCATGAAAGAGATCTCTCAAAACTTTCTAGAAAAACCTCTAGATACCTATTTTGATGTATCCTTTAACTTCAAATAATGAAAGTGTATAAAAGAATTCCTTGAAATTCTTCAAATCTCTTCATAACTGCTCTTCTAAGATATGACCTGCAAATGATAATCTGATAGTAGAAACTGATACCTGTGATTTCATGTTGATCTGATTTCTTCATCTTCTCTAAACCATTGTTCTTCCTTGAATTTGAAGTAGTCTTCTCTTGATCAAGTCTGGGTCTTCAAATAATACTTTTGTAAAGTATTTGCATACTCTTCCAAAAATATTCTGCTGCTAACAGATCATCAACTTCATACTCCACACTGATAAATACACATGTGACTGAATTGTCTAATTCTCAAATCTCTACTCATCTAGATTAAGTGTGTATGTCAAATGTCAAATGTCAAATGTTAGAAGATGCTTTCAACTCATATCTTGTAAATCTAGAAGTCTAGGAACCTGGGATTATGAATGAGCCTTAATGCATTGATGCCAAAGATCTAAAGTTCTGTAACCAAAACCTTAGTGCTCTGATACCAAAACCCTAGAGCTTTGATACCAAATGTTGGAAGTGAGGTAGGCCCTTAGGCTCATGTCACAGGTCCATGGTTCCATAGTTCCATTCATGTACAACATTAATTCTAGCAATCTTCCATATTGACAAAACATGAACATAACACAACTTAATCATACAAATGATGAGAAAAAGATAGAGAAAGAATAGACAACATGTGTACGGTGTTACGTAAGCCATCGCTTACTCATAGTATCATATATACCAATGTTCAATGTACAATGTGGGAGCAAAACTCTCAACCACTCTATGTGATGAGAAATAGATGCATGAGTGAATGTACAATGTAACAAACATATTCAGATGTGTGGGCAGTAATCTAAATATACATGAGATGTGTGACCTGATAGGTTATAGAAGAGTGAATATGAGTGACTGAATGAGGAAGGATCAGTGTGAAACTGATGGTCAACAAACCTACATCTAAACTTAGGCTATGGAAGACCCTAAGTTAGATACGTGTGTGAAAAGATCACATTTATAAAGTAGCATAGAATGCTAACAAGATTGTTGCCGGAAATCCTCAAACTCATGTGAACACACCTTCTCAAACACCTCATAAAAATATGCATAAAGCATATAAGTACCGATTCTCTTGTACCTATGCCGAATAGGACTCCTTCTGATATGAACGCCACAGCCTCCATAAACTTCAAGTAGTACCTGTGTGCACAAAGAGAATATGTACCTGAATACTTAACATAAGATGTGAATCTTATGTTAATCACCATCTAATGTCTTTGAAGTAGCCTGACATCTTCTTGTAGAAGACAATCTTCAACCTAATATCTTCCTGTAGAAGATAATCTTCAAATACATCATGTAGATGGCCGATCCTCACCATCAAGCTGCTAATGACCAAGTCTTCTTGCCATGAACAAGAGATAACCTCCTCTCCATGAGCTAGAGTGTGAGCACACCCTTCATCTTCTCCAAGAAGAATCATTAAGAAGAACTCCATAGCTGCTCCTCAACATGCTTCAAGTTAGCACCATGGCTGCCCCATGTGCTAGAAGAAACACCACCTCTACTGAGGTCCAAGCTCTAGAAAGCTTGTGTTGATCCTAGGTGAAGGATGATTACAATGAGCCCAAGGTGCTTCTTATATAGTATTTGTTCTCCTCCAAAAGCATCTTTAATAAAGCAAAAGCTATGCGATTGCTATCACTAAGCGGAGGAGAAAAAACACACATCTGCTAAAAGCCGTTAACGTGCGCTGCCCGTTTCTTGTGTAAAGCTGAAAAGCTTTTATTTAAAAAAACTCTCTCATGCTGCCGCTAGCGGGGATCGAACCCACGTGAGCTCAATGAGATTACACCATGATAACCACGGCGCCCAACGTTCTTGTGTGTAGAATAGGTCGTAAGCACATTTACACATTCTCTGTCGGCCCGTCGGTTCCTCAAGAAAACTTGAGTAAAATGGACCAAGAGGATATCTTTAGAGATTTTATACTTGTTGTATTCTCTGAGCAAGAATGACAAGCTTTGACCACTTTCCAACCAATGAGACATTGTTTTCCAACAATCCCCCCTGCAATGGCATATTGGTACAACCTGGTCTGGATCTGCAAATTATCAAAGCTGCAAAGTACCACAAGCTTCAAATAGCTTGTCATAAGCTTCAAGCTTGTACTTCCGACATTTCAGAACTTTTCTTCTGAAGTCTTCTTCAAAACTGAATTTGACTTTCCTTCAAGAAATATGAACTTGCTGAATATGAACCATAATACCTGAGAAAATATGCAAACTAGATATCCAATAGTGTTCACATCAAGCAATCACTACTTGACAACAAATATAGCATGAACTGTCTTTGAACTTGCTATCACCTGTCTTCAAAAAACCTGAAAACATACACTAGGATCCATATATTTGCATTTTACCTTCCAAAAAAGGTTTCTCAACGTACTTCTGCTGCGTCATGTAAATACACTAAACAAGAACTGAATCCTGGAACCTGTGACTGACAACTCACAACTTAGTGTATTATGAACACTGCTGGTTCATCTTTGACTACACTCAATTCAAGTCAACTCAACTCAATTGAAATATGAGTAAAAATCTATGATGTCATCATGTCTTCATCCTTTAAATCCTTCATACCTCTTTCCTTCAGAACTTGGTATAAACATATATGTGCGCACTTTTGAAATATACCTTTCTGAAATATCAAGCTTCTCTTCAATAGAATTCTGGAACCTTCTCCTGAACAGGAACATCCTAACAGGAACTTTCTCCAAATATTCTTCTTCTTCCTTCTTCTTTCAAAGCTGGAACATAAAGAGAACGTGACAAAGGAAATATAGGAATACCTGAAATAGGAATACCTATAGGTATGACTCTGTATTCTTTCACATATGGCTTGAAAATAAGTCTTCATGTTTCATCACCCCCTGGATGATTTAACACTAGTATCCAGTATTCTTCAAATATATCAGACTTTATGAAATGTGGAACGTCTTCCTTCTTTCAATAAATCTGATCTTTAGTGATCAATACTTGTATCTGAAACAAAAGTTTAGGATCCATATTTTTCTGTAACATAACAAGTATCTTCTTTTTCTCTGCAACACAAATCTGATAGAATCTGAATCTTTGACTTACTTCTTCCAATGCTAAGAACCTTATCAAACAAAGGATAGACAATTGAATCATAAATACTCAAGATCATACAAGATCTATCCAAGATCAATGATCTCTCTTGTGTAGAATCTGCTCTTATCAAACCTTCATGTCTGAATGTTTGATTTGCTACCTGAATGTCTCCAAGTGTCCATGCTTCTCAAAAAGTTGTAAAACTTTTCTTCAAACAAATCCTTTAAGGAATCTAAAATTCCTACTTGAACCATAAGTGGACAAACTTCTCACCTTGAGAACTCCAAAAGCTGCAAGTTGATACTTCATAACTTTCATATTTTACCCGGGTGAAATGTGATAGTACCTGCTTGATTTTCTTTTGGCTAACTCCACTTCTCAATCAAGTGATAGGATATGATGGAACACCTTTTGGAATACAAACATGTATCCAAAAATCTAGACAATCATAAAAAGTAGATTCTTCAACTGACTGGTACATCAACAAGTCTGAATTTTCTGAAGTTTTCTGAAAATATTGAATATGAGGTAACCTTTTCCAAACATAAAACCTCAACGCAAGTCTTCAACATCTGCTACAAAAAACTCTTTTACCTCAAGAGTTAGATAAAGAAGAAATATACTTCTCTACAACTTGTCATATATCAAGTAGCTCTGTATTGACATTCCAAGAATTCTTTGAGGGAACATATAAGCTCCCTGCTTAAAAGCTTCATAACTCATATACATATGAGTCAAAACATATATCTGCTGCTTTTCTTTCTCTCAATGCAATTCTTTGTCAAATCTACTAAATCATGACCAAGTGTAATGCAAAACAAGAAACTACTTCTTCTTTAAACAAGATGTTCTCGTAGACTTGTCTTTGGATGTAGAGGATAAAATAGGAAAACTATATGGAAAATATATGAGAAAAGGAAGCCTTACTTTTCTTTTGGAAATGATGGACTTTCTTCTTCTGCATCTTTCTTCCACCTGATGATGTCAACATCTTCAAACTTCTCTTCCATACCTTTTGTTCTCTTCATCTTGAAGTAGCAAACACTCTTGACTTCTTCGAATGAACTTTTCTCTTCCTCTAGTGCTAAGAGTAAGAGATAAAACAACTATGGTATACAAATGGAAGTGAATATAGAAACATGTTTTATCATCTCCTCATATCTCTGAATCAAAATTCTGCTTCAAATGTCTGAAATGACTAAATTCACCAATCGTTGTCTGAATGATGAATTGCTCTTCTAGAGTTACCTTCTCTAGATACATTTGTACCTTGATATCCAACCAACTTACAACAGAAAATGGGCTGAAAAAACTCATCTCATCTCTGCACTTGTCTTCTTAGATGCACTTTCTTGCCATGAAAGAGATCTCTCAAAACTTTCTAGAAAAACCTCTAGATACCTGTTTTGATGTATCCTTTAACTTCAAATAATGAAAGTGTATAAAAGCATTCCTTGAAATTCTTCAAATCTCTTCATAACTGCTCTTCTAAGATATGACCTGCAAATGATAATTTGATAGTAGAAACTGATACCTGTGATTTCATGTTGATCTGATTTCTTCATCTTCTCTAAACCATTGTTCTTCCTTGAATTTGAAGTAGTCTTCTCTTCATCAAGTCTGGGTCTTCAAATAATACTTTTGTAAAGTATTTGCATACTCTTCCAAAAATATTCTGCTGCTAACAGATCATCAACTTCATACTCCACACTGATAAATACACATGTGACTGAATTGTCTAATTCTCAAATCTCTACTCATCTAGATTAAGTGTGTATGTCAAATGTCAAATGTTAGAAGATGCTTTCGAATCATATGTTGTAAATCTGGAAGTCTAGGAACCTGGGATTATGAATGAGCCTTAATGCATTGATGCCAAAGATCTAAAGTTCTGTAACCAAAACCTTAGTGCTCTGATACCAAAACCCTAGAGCTCTGATACCAAATGTTGGAAGTGAGGTAGGCCCTTAGGCTCATGTCACAGGTCCATGGTTCCATAGTTCCATTCATGTACAACATTAATTCTAGCAATCTTCCATATTGACAAAACATGAACATAACACAACTTAATCATACAAATGATGAGAAAAAGATAGAGAAAGAATAGACAACATGTGTACGGTGTTACGTAAGCCATCGCTTACTCATAGTATCATATATACCAATGTTCAATGTACAATGTGGGAGCAAAACTCTCAACCACTCTATGTGATGAGAAATAGATGCATGAGTGAATGTACAATGTAACAAACATATTCAGATGTGTGGGCAGTAATCTAAATATACATGAGATGTGTGACCTGATAGGTTATAGAAGAGTGAATATGAGTGACTGAATGAGGAAGGATCAGTGTGAAACTGATGGTCAACAAACCTACATCTAAACTTAGGAAGTTAGATACGTGTGTGAAAAGATCACATTTATAAAGTAGCATAGAATGCTAACAAGATTGTTGCCGGAAATCCTCAAACTCATGTGAACACACCTTCTCAAACACCTCATAAAAATATGCATAAAGCATATAAGTACTGATTCTCTTGTACCTATGCCGAATATGACTCCTTCTGATATGAACGCCACAGCCTCCATAAACTTCAAGTAGTACCTGTGTGCATAAAGAGAATATGTACCTGAATACTTAACATAAGATGTGAATCTTATGTTAATCACCATCTAATGTCTTTGAAGTAGCCTGACATCTTCTTGTAGAAGACAATCTTCAACCTAATATCTTCCTGTAGAAGATAATCTTCAAATACATCATGTAGATGGCCGATCCTTACCATCAAGCTGCTAATGACCAAGTC
Organism: Ceratopteris richardii; assembly: GCA_020310875.1. Lineage (NCBI taxonomy): Eukaryota > Viridiplantae > Streptophyta > Polypodiopsida > Polypodiales > Pteridaceae > Ceratopteris > Ceratopteris richardii. Next base: position 99,044,030 of record CM035437.1, read on the forward strand.
TTCTTGCCATGAACAAGAGATAACCTCCTCTCCATGAGCTAGAGTGTGAGCACACCCTTCATCTTCTCCAAGAAGAATCATTAAGAAGAACTCCATAGCTGCTCCTCAACATGCTTCAAGTTAGCACCATAGTTGCCCCATGTGCTAGAAGAAACACCACCTCTACTGAGGTCCAAGCTCTAGAAAGCTTGTGTTGATCCTAGGTGAAGGATGATTACAATGAGCCCAAGGTGCTTCTTATATAGTATTTGTTCTCCTCCAAAAGCATCTTTAATAAAGCAAAAGCTATGCGATCGCTATCACTAAGCGAAGGAGAAAAAACACACATCTGCTAAAAGCCGTTAACGTGCGCTGCCCGTTTCTTGTGTAAAGCTGAAAAGCTTTATTTAAAAAAACTCTCTCATGCTGCCGCTAGCGGGGATCGAACCCACGTGAGCTCAATGAGATTACACCATGATAACCACGGCGCCCAACGTTCTTGTGTGTAGAATAGGTCGTAAGCACATTTACACATTCTCTGTCCGCCAGTCGGTTCCTCAAGAAAACTTGAGTAAAATGGACCAAGAGGATATCTTTAGAGATTTTATACTTGTTGTATTCTCTGAGCAAGAATGACAAGCTTTGACCACTTTCCAACCAATGAGACATTGTTTTCCAACAATCCCCCCTGCAATGGCATATTGGTACAACCTGGTCTGGATCTGCAAATTATCAAAGCTGCAAAGTACCACAAGCTTCAAATAGCTTGTCATAAGCTTCAAGCTTGTACTTCTGACATTTCAGAACTTTTCTTCTGAAGTCTTCTTCAAAACTGAATTTGACTTTCCTTCAAGAAATATGAACTTGCTGAATATGAACCATAATACCTGAGAAAATATGCAAACTAGATATCCAATAGTGTTCACATCAAGCAATCACTACTTGACAACAAATATAGCATGAACTGTCTTTGAACTTGCTATCTCCTGTCTTCAAAAAACCTGAAAACATACACTAGGATCCATATATTTGCATTTTACATTCCAAAAAAGGTTTCTCAACGTACTTCTGCTACGTCATGTAAATACACTAAACAAGAACTGAATCCTGGAACCTGTGACTGACAACTCACAACTTAGTGTATTATGAACACTGCTGGTTCATCTTTGACTACACTCAAGTCAAGTCAACTCAACTCAATTGAAATATGAGTAAAAATCTATGATGTCATCATGTCTTCATCCTTTAAATCCTTCATACCTCTTTCCTTCAGAACTTGGTATAAACATATATGTGCGCACTTTTGAAATATACCTTTCTGAAATATCAAGCTTCTCTTCAATAGAATTCTAGAACCTTCTCCTGAACAGGAACATCCTAACAGGAACTTTCTCCAAATATTCTTCTTCTTCCTTCTTCTTTTAAAGCTGGAACATAAAGAGAACGTGACAAAGGAAATATAGGAATACCTGAAATAAGAATACCTATAGGTATGACTCTGTATTCTTTCACATATGGCTTGAAAATAAGTCTTCATGTTTCATCACCCCCTGGATGATTTAACACTAGTATCCAGTATTCTTCAAATATATCAGACTTTATGAAATGTGGAACGTCTTCCTTCTTTCAATAAATCTGATCTTTAGTGATCAATACTTGTATCTGAAACAAAAGTTTAGGATCCATATTTTTCTGTAACATAACAAGTATCTTCTTTTTCTCTGCAACACAAATCTGATAGAATCTGAATCTTTGACTTACTTCTTCCAATGCTAAGAACCTTATCAAACAAAAGATAGACAATTGAATCATAAATACTCAAGATCATACAAGATCTATCCAAGATCAATGATCTCTCTTGTGTAGAATCTGCTCTTATCAAACCTTCATGTCTGAATGTTTGATTTGCTACCTGAATGTCTCCAAGTGTCCATGCTTCTCAAAAAGTTGTAAAACTTTTCTTCAAACAAATCCTTTAAGGAATCTGAAATTCCTACTTGAACCATAAGTGGACAAACTTCTCACCTTGAGAACTCCAAAAGCTGCAAGTTGATACTTCATAACTTTCATATTTTACCCGGGTGAAATGTGATAGTACCTGCTTGATTTTCTTTTGGCTAACTCCACTTCTCAATCAAGTGATAGGATATGATGGAACACCTTTTGGAATACAAACATGTATCCAAAAATCTAGACAATCATAAAAAGTAGATTCTTCAACTGACTGGTACATCAACAAGTCTGAATTTTTTGAAGTTTTCTGAAAATATTGAATATGAGGTAACCTTTTCCAAACATAAAACCTCAACGCAAGTCTTCAACATCTGCTACAAAAAACTCTTCTACCTCAAGAGTTAGATAAAGAAGAAATATACTTCTCTGCAACTTGTCATATATCAAGTAGCTCTGTATTGACATTCCAAGAATTCTTTGAGGGAACATATAAGCTTCCTGCTTAAAAGCTTCATAACTCATATACATATGAGTCAAAACATATATCTGCTGCTTTTCTTTCTCTCAATGCAATTCTTTGTCAAATCTACTAAATCATGACCAAGTGTAATGCAAAACAAGAAACTACTTCTTCTTTAAACAAGATGTTCTCGTAGACTTGTCTTTGGATGTAGAGGATAAAATAGGAAAAGTATATGGAAAATATATGAGAAAAGGAAGCCTTACTTTTCTTTTGGAAATGATGGACTTTCTTCTTCTGCATCTTTCTTCCACCTGATGATGTCAACATCTTCAAACTTGTCTTCCATACCTTTTGTTCTCTTCATCTTGAAGTAGCAAACACTCTTGACTTCTTCGAATGAACTTTTCTCTTCCTCTAGTGCTAAGAGTAAGAGATAAAACAACTATGGTATACAAATGGAAGTGAATATAGAAACATGTTTTATCATCTCCTCATATCTCTGAATCAAAATTCTGCTTCAAATGTCTGAAATGACTAAATTCACCAATCGTTGTCTGAATGATGAATTTCCCTTCTAGAGTTACCTTCTCTAGATACATTTGTACCTTGATATCCAACCAACTTACAACAGAAAATTGGCTGAAAAAACTCATCTCATCTCTGCACTTGTCTTCTTAGATGCACTTTCTTGCCATGAAGGAGATCTCTCAAAACTTTCTAGAAAAACCTCTAGATACCTGTTTTGATGTATCCTTTAACTTCAAATAATGAAAGTGTATAAAAGCATTCCTTGAAATTCTTCAAATCTCTTCATAACTGCTCTTCTAAGATATGACCTGCAAATGATAATCTGATAGTAGAAACTGATACCTGTGATTTCATGTTGATCTGATTTCTTCATCTTCTCTAAACCATTGTTCTTCCTTGAATTTGAAGTAGTCTTCTCTTCATCAAGTCTGGGTCTTCAAATAATACTTTTGTAAAGTATTTGCATACTCTTCCAAAAATATTCTGCTGCTAACAGATCATCAACTTCATACTCCACACTGATAAATACACATGTGACTGAATTGTCTAATTCTCAAATCTCTACTCATCTAGATTAAGTGTGTATGTCAAATGTCAAATGTTAGAAGATGCTTTCAAATCATATGTTGTAAATCTGGAAGTCTAGGAACCTGGGATTATGAATGAGCCTTAATGCATTGATGCCAAAGATCTAAAGTTCTGTAACCAAAACCTTAGTGCTCTGATACCAAAACCCTAGAGCTCTGATACCAAATGTTGGAAGTGAGGTAGGCCCTTAGGCTCATGTCACAGGTCCATGGTTCCATAGTTCCATTCATGTACAACATTAATTCTAGCAATCTTCCATATTGACAAAACATGAACATAACACAACTTAATCATACAAATGATGAGAAAAAGATAGAGAAAGAATAGACAACATGTGTACGGTGTTACGTAAGCCATCGCTTACTCATAGTATCATATATACCAATGTTCAATGTACAATGTGGGAGCAAAACTCTCAACCACTCTATGTGATGAGAAATAGATGCATGAGTGAATGTACAATGTAACAAACATATTCAGATGTGTGGGCAGTAATCTAAATATACATGAGATGTGTGACCTGATAGGTTATAGAAGAGTGAATATGAGTGACTGAATGAGGAAGGATCAGTGTGAAACTGATGGTCATCAAACCTACATCTAAACTTAGGAAGTTAGATACGTGTGTGAAAAGATCACATTTATAAAGTAGCATAGAATGCTAACAAGATTGTTGCCGGAAATCCTCAAACTCATGTGAACACACCTTCTCAAACACCTCATAAAAATATGCATAAAGCATATAAGTACTGATTCTCTTGTACCTATGCCGAATAGGACTCCTTCTGATATGAACGCCACAGCCTCCATAAACTTCAAGTAGTACCTGTGTGCATAAAGAGAATATGTACCTGAATACTTAACATAAGATGTGAATCTTATGTTAATCACCATCTAATGTCTTTGAAGTAGCCTGACATCTTCTTGTAGAAGACAATCTTCAACCTAATATCTTCCTGTAGAAGATAATCTTCAAATACATCATGTAGATGGCCGATCCTCACCATCAAGCTGCTAATGACCAAGTCTTCTTGCCATAAACAAGAGATAACCTCCTCTCCATGAGCTAGAGTGTGAGCACACCCTTCATCTTCTCCAAGAAGAATCATTAAGAAGAACTCCATAGCTGCTCCTCAACATGCTTCAAGTTAGCACCATGGCTGCCCCATGTGCTAGAAGAAACACCACCTCTACTGAGGTCCAAGCTCTAGAAAGCTTGTGTTGATCCTAGGTGAAGGATGATTACAATGAGCCCAAGGTGCTTCTTATGTAGTATTTGTTCTCCTCCAAAAGCATCTTTAATAAAGCAAAAGCTATGCGATCGCTATCACTAAGCGAAGGAGAAAAAACACACATCTGCTAAAAGCCGTTAAGGTGCGCTGCCCGTTTCTTGTGTAAAGCTGAAAAGCTTTTATTTAAAAAAACTCTCTCATGCTGCCGCTAGCGGGGATCGAACCCACGTGAGCTCAATGAGAGTACACCATGATAACCACGGCGCCCAACGTTCTTGTGTGTAGAATAGGTCGTAAGCACATTTAAAGATTCTCTGTCCGCCCGTCGGTTCCTCAAGAAAACTTGAGTAAAATGGACCAAGAGGATATCTTTAGAGATTTTATACTTGTTGTATTCTCTGAGCAAGAATGACAAGCTTTGACCACTTTCCAACCAATGAGACATTGTTTTCCAACAATCCCCCCTGCAATGGCATATTGGTACAACCTGGTCTATATCTGCAAATTATCAAAGCTGCAAAGTACCACAAGCTTCAAATAGCTTGTCATAAGCTTCAAGCTTGTACTTCCGACATTTCAGAACTTTTCTTCTGAAGTCTTCTTCAAAACTGAATTTGACTTTCCTTCAAGAAATATGAACTTGCTGAATATGAACCATAATACCTGAGAAAATATGCAAACTAGATATCCAATAGTGTTCACATCAAGCAATCACTACTTGACAACAAATATAGCATGAAGTGTCTTTGAACTTGCTATCTCTTGTCTTCAAAAAACCTGAAAACATACACTAGGATCCATATATTTGCATTTTACCTTCCTAAAAAGGTTTCTCAACGTACTTCTGTTGCGTCATGTAAATACACTAAAAAAGAACTGAATCCTGGAACCTGTGACTGACAACTCACAACTTAGTGTATTATGAACACTGTTGGTTCATCTTTGACTGCACTCAAGTCAAGTAACCTCAACTCAATTGAAATATGAGTAAAAATCTATGATGTCATCATGTCTTCATCCTTTAAATCCTTCATACCTCTTTCCTTCAGAACTTGGTATAAACATATATGTGCGCACTTTTGAAATATACCTTTCTGAAATATCAAGCTTCTCTTCAATAGAATTCTGGAACCTTCTCCTGAACAGGAACATCCTAACAGGAACTTTCTCCAAATATTCTTCTTCTTCCTTCTTCTTTTAAAGCTCGAACATAAAGAGAACGTGACAAAGGAAATATAGGAATACCTGAAATAGGAATACCTATAGGTATGACTCTGTATTCTTTCACATATGGCTTGAAAATAAGTCTTCATGTTTCATCACCCCCTGGATGATTTAACACTAGTATCCAGTATTCTTCAAATATATCAGACTTTATGAAATGTGGAACGTCTTCCTTCTTTCAATAAATCTGATCTTTAGTGATCAATACTTGTATCTGAAACAAAAGTTTAGGATCCATATTTTTCTGTAACATAACAAGTATCTTCTTTTTCTCTGCAACACAAATCTGATAGAATCTGAATCTTCGACTTACTTCTTCCAATGCTAAGAACCTTATCAAACAAAAGATAGACAATTGAATCATAAATACTCAAGATCATACAAGATCTATCCAAGATGAATGATCTCTCTTGTGTAGAATCTGCTCTTATCAAACCTTCATGTCTGAATGTTTGATTTGCTACCTGAATGTCTCCAAGTGTCCATGCTTCTCAAAAAGTTGTAAAACTTTTCTTCAAACAAATCCTTTAAGGAATCTGAAATTCCTACTTGAACCATAAGTGGACAAACTTCTCACCTTGAGAACTCCAAAAGCTGCAAGTTGATACTTGTTGGCAGCAGTCAGGGAATAGAAGGAGCTACAAGACGAAGAGAGTCAGAGCGAAGGGACAGCACAAGCAGACACGGCAGTCAAAGAAGATCTGGCAAATAGGCCAATAATTTTCCTCATGAAGAAGCAAGTATGAGCATTCACGCAAATCTAGCACTTAGTCAACCTTCTAACTTTTCAAAAACCTTTACACCGATTAAAAGTGATTTTCATCACTTAACACCATTGTAAATACCATTTCATATTTTTGTAGCTCCATTTTGTGCAAGCCAAGGAGTCCTTGAGCTTGAGGAGCATTAGAAGTATCTACCTGCCAATTTTCGTAATTTTTGGATCTCGTTTGAGCCCTCAAATAAGCCCTGGAACCTAATTTTTAACTAGGCCGGACACTAGGTCTGAGCAGGGCCAAAGCTAGTCAAAAACTATAAAAGGAGCTAGAGAGCTCATTTTTGGGGTTGGATTGTAATTGAAACAAACTTGTAAGAGCAATTTGAAAGTAATCTAAAGAACTCCATTGACTCTCCCTCTTTGTCTTACTGTGTGTGTGCGTGTGTGTGTATGTGTGTGCATGCTAGTGCGCTTGTCACTCACACACTTGTGCCGCCACTTGCTCGAGGTCTTCATACCATCCTCACGTCTTCCCGGATTGACATTAAAGGAGGTGCTACTCATCATTGAGCTACACCAAATTTTGGCACCGTTGCCGGGGATCGAGCTTTGAGGACGAGCGTGTGACGGTAAGACGTAGAGTTGATGCGTTGGAGTTGTAGGTAATTTCTTTATTTTTCCTATTTTTCTCTTTCTTACCTCACCACCATCATCACCATCATCATCATCACCATCCTCCATCTCCATCTCCATCATCGCGAAAATTTCAGTTTTTTGACTATATCCCCTTCTCCACCTCATTTCCCTCATTTCACTTGTGAGAGAGAGCGAGAGAGCGAAATTGCGTGTGCTGTTTTTGCATGTTTCTTGAGCTGTCTTGCAGGTACAGGTCACATCATCGTCCCCAGCATTCTGCGCAGGTACGGATTTCGAAGTAACTGTCTGTGTGTCGCCGACTTCTGTCAATCGCGACCGATAGAAAAAACGCTTAAACCACCAAACAAAGTGCAAAACCATGATCTACAGGCCTAGAGCTTCCCAAAAATGTGTTTAGTTTCTTGAAACTCCTCAGATTTCTGTCAATCGCGATCGCTCTGTCAATTGCGACCGACAAACCACGACGGACAGATCTGTCAATCGCGATCGACAGCCCACGACGGCTCTGTCAATCGCGACCGACAGAGTCAACGACCGATTGACCACGACCGACTGACCATACGTGTGACACGTGTCAATCGTGATCGAGTCATCAATCGCGATCGACTCATCAATCGCGACCGACACAGTCAACGACTGTTTGACCACGACGGACAGACCATGACGGCTCTGTCAATCGCGACCGACACAGTCAACGATTGTTTGACCACGATCGACAGACCCTTGCGACCGACCTGTCAATCGCGATCGACCCATCAATCGCGACCGACAGAGTCAACGACCCTTTGACCACGACTGATTGACTTTTCGTAACCCCTGTCAATCGCGACTGACCAGTCAATCGCGACTGACAGCCACGACGGACCTGTCAATCGCGATCGACACGTCGATCGCGACTGACCTGTCAATCGCGACCGACAGACTTTGCGAACACGTTAGAAGGGCAATTTAGGTCAAATTTTTAAGGTAAAAATAGTGGTCTAAATTTTGGCCAAGTGTGGGACAAACACAAGGGTGTAGCATTGCATTACGAGGACACGACCCAAGTAACTCTAGAATTCCTGTTTGCCTGATAACCGAGCTCAATCCTGTTTTAGCCCCAAAACCCTGAACCGGCATAACTTTCTCATACGAAATCCGTTTGCCGTGATTTTTGTTTTGTTGGAAAGCTCACAGGGAGTAAGATCAGGAATATTTGCTAGGGTATTTTGAAGTTGACCATACCCAGGGGGAACAAAAATTCAGGGATCTCTAGAGTTGTGTCCAAAAGGTCATAGTGTAAATTGGTGAAGTGTTGCATGAATGAAAGTGATTGGTTCTGTCTTTTGAATTTAAGTCTTGAGCTAACAGTGGGCCTTTTACAGGTCCTTTGAGAGAAGCAAAAGGTACGCAAGGCAATAGTAAGTGCAAGCTTGGGAACGCGCGTCCTGGGCACATCTGGGCAACACCACAAGGAAAGGAACTCAAGGTTGGAAAACCCGCAACACTCTCTGTCAATTCTTAGTTTAGGCTAAGTGCGGATAGTGTTAGAAGTAATTCCAGGGAACGACAGGCACGAGCTAAGTCAAAGACTATCTAAGAAAATCAAGTGCAAGTTAAGAGATAACCTGTGTGTGTGCGAACGTCAATCTTAAAAGGGAAAGAACCTAACGTGAAACGACCAAACTAAAGTGTGAAACTGAACTCAAGTATTCCTGACGACGTGATATCAGACAAGAGTATAAACACGATAATCAACATAAAAAGAACTAAGTGACAGATACAAAAGGACTCAGAAACGTGGTTGTACCTGGGAAAACATTGGGTTAATCAATTAGGCATATGAACCTTAGATCAGGACGACACCTAGCAAGAGAGAGACAAAGCCTTAGGTCTTCCGAGGCTAGCGTCAATCACACTGCAAGGTCTTGGGCCCAGCAATTGAGCCACCACTCGTACTACCCTAGCTCGGAGACCAGTGAGTCAGAGATGTCTCAAGGCATGGACAGACCTACAGGTAGTTCAGGTGTGCCATACTTGTACAGGGTAGAAGGCCCTTACAAAACGCAATTGGAATACCTTAGGACCAACCGATTAGGTGCTAGCATCTATGAGGACGGCCTAGGAAGATCCGTGGTACAGATCAAGAATCCTGATCAATCCATAGGACTAGAGCACCCAGCCGTCAAGTTTGAAAATGGTGCATACCTGGACAAAGAAGGAACCATATACGTAGTCACCAGTCACCCAGACAAGACCGATGAATTTGGGAATGTAATCTCAGAAGCAGACTTAGGGGACTTAGAGCAGGGAAACATGGGTGCGGAACCTAGAACCCCCCGAGGTAAATCAGTTCTCACAAGGATTATCACGCCTGAGTGGGTGCCCCAAGACAACAAGTGCATAGAATTGCTTCTCAATCGAGAAACTGACGAAGCCTTTTGGAGGTATAAATCTAATCAGCCAACTGATATAGGAACAATCATGATCTACGAGTTTAAGGATCCTGATAGCCCAGGCAGAGTGACCTACCTAGATCACGCTTCAGAACGGATCTTTGTGGTTACGGAAAATGATAGGCATGCTTACACTTGGAAGGGTGAATTCATTTTCCCCCAACCAAGATCGAATGTATCCTATGGTTACCCTGGAGCTGGAACATCCCAAGCTCATGGAACTCAAAGAGACAGAAGTAGAGATAGACCAGAAGTAAGCTTCGCCAACCCTGTGGGCAGAGAAAGAACGAGGACGGAGACGAATAGGGTAGAACCTGAGGTGCTTAGAGCTCACAGGAACCAAAGAAATGTGGATGGATTCCCTCTGCCGAGACCTAGAGAGCACACAAGAACTTTGAGACCGACCTAGCTACTTAAGTCCATGAAGAATTACTTTGATGGCACAGGAGATCCCTATGATCATGTGGCGGAGTTCAAGCAAGTCTTGAGAGCTGAACAAGTGGAGGATCTATTCACGCAGTACAATGCCTTCGGTCTAACCCTTAGGAACACAGCACTGACATGGTTTCAGCCATTGGATGAGCGCCAGTTCAGGAGCATAGACCAACTCCTAGAAGCATTTATTACTGAATTCTCCAAGAGTGGCATAAGACACAATACCTCCTCACTGATTCACAGCTTCAAGCAAACCCCTCAAGAGACTGTGAGACTTGCAGGAAGAAGATTTAGGCAATACCTTGAAAGATGTCCTGTTTCGGAGCTACCCACATCTGCCAAACAAGTAGCTTTATTCCTTGATGGATTGCTGAGTACGAAATTGAGATCCTATGTGTATCTGAAAGACCCTAGGACTATAGAAGAGTGTGTACGCATGTGCATTGACATTGAAGATAACCTAGGGGAAGAACTAGAGCTTTCCAAAATCTACAAAGATTCAGATAGTGCATCTAGTCACTCTTCCACGCAATCCACATCAATTGAGGAACTCGCAGAGAAAGTAGCTCAGAAATTAGGGGTAACTAGTAAACAAATCCCCAGGTTTGCCCCTGTGAAAAGGTGCTACACTTGTGGTGGTGACCACATGGCGAATGTCTGCCCCATTACGGCTCAGCCCCAAGTAAATCCTAGTAGCCAGTACTGCACCATAGAACGGAGATATACCAATCACACCGCACAAGATTGCCCTTACAACAAGCAGGCAGTTAGGCAACCCCACCCTCAGCCATACCCTCAGCAGGGAAGATACCAGAACCCGTACCCTCCACAACCATATGGCAGGCCACAACAAAATTACCAACCACAATACCAAAACCAACAAAGGCCTCAGCCTGTGCTAGCACAACAACCCCCAGCCCCAGCTAATGTGATTCTGGTAAAGTATACTGCTGCAGAAGAGAACCTGAATAGAGCTATAGTCCCTGTAACATCCTTGCTTTCTGAGAGTGACCCCGGTGACCATAGCTTCGATTCTACACATGTCGATAGTCCCCAAGCGTACTACATGCAGTCTCCAGAACATGGTGAGTCCTATTACAGCGAAGAGCCAAATGAACCTAGTTGGGAGTCAGATTACACAAACATCATGTATGCAAACCCCAACCCTAGGCCTCAACCCAGGCAAGTAAGACCTCCATTCCCAAGAGGACCGTGCTACAGATGCCAAGGAGATCACCTCATTCGTGATTGCCCCTTACCTCCACCTCCACAAAACCAGTCAGTGACGATCCAAGGCTTTTGCCACGATTGTGGAAAAGAGCATCTCTTACGAGATTGCCCTAAGAATCCTAATAATATGCCAAAAATCACTCCTATCAACGTTATTGGGTTAGTGGTAGATTCCACAGGAAGTGTCACTTCCACTGCTCCCGTACAGGTAGTCACTAGAGCTCAAGCATTGCAGCAGAATCAAGGGGTAAACCAGGATAAGAACTCAGAGGCTAGTGAAACCGAGAGCATAACAAAGAAAAGGACTAGAGCGTGGAAAGATAGTCGAGAAAGAATGAAAAGACAATGGGCTAAAAAGATGAGTGAACTTGAGGAAAGCATAAGAGAAACCAAAGCTAGGATAACTGAAATCACCTCTCAAGCCCCCTCTCACACTATCCCATCACCACCACTCCCATCGCCATCCGACCCGCCACCTTCCAACCCACGTCATACGATTCCACCACCCCCTAGAGTAGGATCAGTATTAGCTGATCCCATTCCGGAAGACATAGACATGATGCTTAAAGCATATCAGGCCAGAATTCAAGAAGGGCCAAATGTCACAGATCATGACAAGTGTTACCCTAGAGCTGACCTAGAGATAGAAAGAACCAAGCTTTGCGCGAAAATGGTCGCATTGGCTCAGACTATGTTTGAAGCCAGTCCCCTTTTCAATTACTCAGGCTCAGCCAAGACGCAATTACACTTGGATGGACTTCTAGAGAAGTTAGAGGGCATAATTGCCAGAGCGGCCAAGGAAGAAAAAAATCAAGAAAGGGAGGAAGCAAGCAAAATCATGACCCATCCCCCATCAAAAGTTTATGTGGCTAATTCTACTGAACCAGACAACTTCCCCTCTTTAGAAAGAATAGAGAATCTAATTGCACAATCAGAAAAGGAACCTGCCCCTCTAAGAAAGGAAAGGGCAAGGGAACGGACAAGCCAGCCTCTTCAGGAAGCCCATGTGCCTCCTCAAGAAGCTTATCTTCCCCCCCAAAAAGCACATGAGCCTCCCTCGAAAGCTTGCGTACCTCCACAGGTTGCCTACACTCCTTCTCAGGGAGCGTATGAGCCTGTTTGGAAAAGTAATAGAATAAGTAACCCTCCCCAGGAAGCTTGTGCTCCAGCCATCTATGAGAACGAGGAGAGAGCCAACGATAGGATAATCCCTCCTTCCTAGGTTGCTTATGCGCCTAATTCTACGGAGCCAGACACTTCTTCTTCTATGAATCGGTTTGCACCAGACTTCCTACGAGAGATTCAAGAAGACAAATGGGATAACGAAAGTGAAGTCGCCCCTCCCTTTGAACTTGTGGATGATGCACACGACCAATTCCCACAAGACATCCCATCTATTTACGGGCAGCATGAGAGTACTCAATCTCACGAGAGATTGGACTTTGAATCTAATTCCATACAAGAGTTACCCCACTTCCCAGGACCATGGGAAGCAAAGTCCACCTGTATGAGAGCACCTACAGTCATGGTAAGAAACGAAGACTCAGTCATACCTAGGAACACAGAGGTAGTGAAGAACACTAACGTGCAGTGTAATCTCAAGTTAGAAGAGCTACTCAAAGTTAGACCTGAATTATGGAAACATGTAGCCAAACAAGTACCAGAGATAGCAAAACCTCGTTCCCAGGTAGGATCCCATAGGACAGTGCCAGAAATTCCCTTGGATAAGATAGGAGATATGTGTGAAGGTGAAGAAGGGAACACCTATCTTCCCATCACCTACCAGGAGTACACCACCAAGGCAATTTTGGACTCAGGTGCAGGAGTTGCAATTGCCACTACTTCCCTATGGAAGCGTTGGGGCAAGCCGGCACTCAGGCCAACGAGAATGAAATTGCAGATGGCCGATGGTCACATAGAGAGACCCCTAGGATTGCTAGAAGGAATAACTCTCACCACTTGTGGTGTCGAGTTTGAGCATACATTTGCAGTATGTGACTTCAGCAAAAATCATGCCTATGAGATGATTTTGGGAAGACCATTCATGCGACAGTTGCACATGGTACAGGATTGGGGAACCAACTCCTTGTATTTGCAACACTTGGGTGTTACGACCAAAGTCAATCTCAAGGATTATTCTCATAGAGATGTCCCTCCTATCCAATGGAATCCCATCCATAGAGCCAAAGATGATACAGAATCGGTGCATTCCATAGGATCTGGATCCTCATGGATGCATGAAGACACTCACTTGTGGATGTGCAAGGTAGCAGTAGAAGAAGAGAAGAGAGAGAAAGCCAGAGAGGTAGGTGCGAAAGAAACCCATAGATCAGTCCAAGACCCAGCCTATGCACCTGTAGTTTTTCCAGACGAAGAATTTGAACCTCACGGTTGGGCAGAAATTTTAGCAACAATGGACGTAGCCATCAATGAAGAACAATGGACACCTCACTGTGATGAGGATGGCTATGACATTTCAGTCTTCTCCATAGAGCCAATCATGGGAGAGGCAGTTCTAGAAGAATGCGAACCTAGCCCTGATGCATTTGAGGATGCAAGTGACTCCGATCTAGAGTCAATCATTATGGACCCACCATTTGCATCAGATGAAGAATACTTCCATGAAGTAGAATTTCAACCCCAGAGGCATGGAGAGGTTACAAATGATGTAAGATTAGCAACACATATGACCCCGAAGGAAGAAGGAAAGAAACGAAAGAAGAAAGAAGTCTCACCAGAGGAGGAAGAATCTTTGTTTGAGGTCCCAGAAAATTTTAAGAAGTATGAGATAGACGACAGGCGAGTCATGATAAGAATGCCTAAACGAGAGGCACAATCAGGAGAGGCCTATGATAACAAAGAAACCACCAAGAAGATTGTAGTGGCCCTAGAAGAAGGAGAGGAGAGATGCATATACATAGGCCATGACCTAACAGAAGAAGAAGAGCATGCATTAATCGCCTTGCTAAGAGAATACAGAGATGTATTCGCTTGGAGTTACAAGGATTTGAAAGGTGTTGACCGCGACATATGCTCACACACCATCCCCATGACCTCAGATGCTAAACCCTCTAAGCAAAAACCCTACACATATAACGATAATTACGCTGCTAAGATCAAAGAAGAGATAGATAGACTGGTCGAAGTTGGGTTTATCTACGAAATTGAGCACACTGAATGGGTATCCCCCATCATAGTGGTGCCCAAGAAGAATGGCAAGCTACGTGTGTGTATTAACTTGAAAAAGGTTAATGCAGCCACGATTCGAGATAACTATCCGCTTCCCATCACAGAACATCTCTTAGAAAGAGTGGCAGGCAAGGAAGTGTACAGCTTCCTTGATGGGTTTTTGGGTTACAATCAAGTAGCCATAGCTCCAGAGGATCAGCATAAGACAGCCTTTGCCACAGAATGGGGCATTTTTGCTTTTAGAGTAATGCCATTTGGGCTTACCAATGCACCAGCAACCTTCCAGAGGCTGATGTGCCATGTACTTAAGGAGTTCCTGAGGAAGAATTTAGAAGTCTATGTTGATGATCTTTGTGCCCATTCCAACATTAGGCAAACCCATAT
This sequence comes from Ceratopteris richardii, assembly GCA_020310875.1. Taxonomy (NCBI): domain Eukaryota; kingdom Viridiplantae; phylum Streptophyta; class Polypodiopsida; order Polypodiales; family Pteridaceae; genus Ceratopteris; species Ceratopteris richardii. Next base: position 99,059,045 of record CM035437.1, read on the forward strand.
TCCTGAACTCAGACAAATCTTTGACAAATGTAGAGAATATCAAGCCTGCCTGAACCCAGAAAAGTGTGTTTTCATGGTCAGGCAAGGCAAGATTCTAGGACACATAGTGTCAAAGAATGGCATATCCACTGACGAAGAGAAAGTGCGAGCTATAGCAGAACTACCTAGGCCAAAGAATGTCAAGGAAGTACAAGCTTTCATGGGGCATTGTGGTTATTACCGACGATTTATACACATGTATGCTGTCATTGCAAAGCCCATGTACGGACTTCTGACAAACTTTGAGTGGACGGATGAATGTGAGAATTCCTTCCAGGAGCTTAAACGAAGATTATGTTCAGCACCAATCTTGACCACACCAGATTGGAATAAGCCATTCCATGTTCACGTGGATGCATCCAATTATGCCATTGGATGTGTGCTTGCACAACCTACTGGTGAAGGTAATATGGATCTTCCAATTGCCTATGCCAGTAGACAGTTGAATGCAGCTGAACGAAATTACACCACTACGGAGAGAGAAGGTTTAGGCATGGTATATGCAGTTAAGAAATTTAGACACTATTTGCTTGCAAATAAGTTTAAATTTTTTACGGATCATCAAGCATTGCTATACCTTGTAAACAAGCCTTGCAATACAGGAAGATTAGTAAGATGGTTTCTCTTGCTAATGGAATATGATTTTGAGGTTGTGGTAAGGAAAGGGAGGACTCACTTGAGAGCAGATCACCTCTCTAGGCTCACATCGGGAGAAGCCCCACAAGGAGTGTCAGATGACCTTCCTGATGCTTACTTGTTTAATTTGGAAGTTGTACCGCAGTGGGCTAAGCCATTAGTACCAGTATTGACATACGGGCCTAACCATCCAGTGGTAAACACACGGAATAGAGAGGTTGTAAAAGCCCAAAAGTACCACATCATGGCTGGAAGTATGTACAAGCACACAGATCAAGGGATCTTGGCTTGTTGCGTAGAGGAGGATGAGTACTCTAAATGGTTGCAACTAGCACATGTAGGTGCACTAGAGCAACACCATTCAAAGCAACGAACTTTACAGACATTAAGGAGACTCGGAGTACATTGGCCAACTATGGAAGCGGATGTCCAAAAGTTGTGCAAGGAATGCCCAATCTGTTGTACTAAACCACCTGTGGAACACGCTACTCTTTATCAAGTATCCATTGTGCCAGATTGGAGTGAACCACTAGTATCCTTCCTGAGGACAAACACATTTCCCCCAAACATGACTCTGGCTAGGAAAAGGAGTTTAGAACAAGAAGCCCTGGATTACTCACTCATTGGTGATAATCTATATAAGCGCGGTAAAGATGGTTACCTGAGGCTATGTGTCCATGAAAGTGAATATCTCAAGATCTTGGAAACTGCTCACCAAGGTGTAGCAGGAGGACACTTTGGACCAGATCGGGTGATCAAGGCAATACTATTTGCAGGCTTCTGGTGGCCTACCCTTCACATGGATGCTCATACCTATGTGAAACGGTGTGATGTCTGTCAAAGGACTCAGTATCCTATACGCAAAGACGAGATGCCACTGAAACCTATGATGGGTGGACGTGCGTTCTCTAAGTGGGGAATAGACTTCGTAGGTCCTATTAATCCCCCAGCTAAAGGTTCTCATGCAGAATACATCATTGTTGCAACAGACTATCTAACTAAGTGGGTAGAGGTAAAGGCTACGACAAAGAACGATGCTCAAACAACTGCCAAATTCTTGTTTGAGAATGTATTCACAAGATACGGGCTACCTATAGAGCTTGTAAGTGATAGAGGCACTCATTTCTTAAATGAAGTGATTGAAAATCTACTCCAAGAATTCTTGGTAATACACAAAAAGTCTGCCCCCTATCACCCTCAAGCTAATGGACAAGCTGAGAGCACTAATAAGATCTTATGCAATGTACTGACGAAATTAGTGAACACTAAACGCTCTGACTGGGACAAACAACTACACCATGCTGTTTGGGCATACCGAGTTGCCTACAAAACGGTACTCCAAGCCACCCCCTTTCAGATGGTATTTGGCCAAAACGCTGTGCTACCTTTGGACTTCTTAATACCTACGTTGAAAGTAGCACAAGAGCACGAATGGACAGGTCATGAGCTCTCCTCTAGGATCTTTGACCTTGAACGATTAGGAGAAACAAGACTGAGAGCAGCTGCAGGAATATATGCAGCCAAGAAGAGACAGAAGGCATATTTCGATGCCCATGTGAAGGATAAGGGCTTGAAAGCAGGAGATCTAGTTTTAGTCTATACACTAAAACAACACGCAAGGAAGCTAGAAAAGAGAGGCTACGGACCTATGATTATCAATAGGATCTCCACGAGTGGAGCAGTACAATTAGCCACGTTAGAAGGTGATGTTCTCCCAAACTATATTAGCGGTTGCAGAGTCAAGTTGTATCAGGAACCCCTCACGGAGGAAATGCTCAGCCGACTCAACACTGCTAAGAAACGCAAAGAAGAAGAAAAGCGAATTCGAGAAGAGGCTCAAGCAGAAGCGTTAGAACGCATCAGAAGGATGAAATTACGAAGGCAAGGTAGAGATCAGCCTAGAACAAATGACTATGCCGATCAAGGATATCATATGGCAATGTGTGAAGTCACAGGAACGAGCTCACATAGGATAACTGATCGACGTCCTTTCGTAACCTTAGATATAGGACAAGGAAAGAATGCAAGGACCGTAAGAGCCTTGATTGACTCAGGTGCAGCCACTAGTGCTGTTAGAATGACTTACTGTCAAGAGTTGCAGTTAACTGTCAATCCTGTGGAAGCATATCTCATAGGATTGGGAGGAGTGGAAACCCCTTGCACGGGCGAGGTGGAACTTCCCCTCTACATTCATGATGAGACAATGACAGTTAAAGTACTAGTGTGTCAAGATGAGGACCTCACGGAACCCCTTATCTTGGGTCAAGACTGGATCTATGACCAAGCAGTCAACTTGAACCTAAGAAGTGGACTTCTTCAGGTATGGGTCAATCATAGTCGAATTACAGTAGAGTTAGATAATGGAGCACTCAAGGAACTAGGAAAGGCACAGACTCCTGGTCCCTCCAGGGGTGCACATGAAGTTGACCATGCTGTTCTTGTCCAAAACTATGTGTTGCAGAGGAATGATATTCTCAAAAAAGGAGTCAGGGATGCAACGGAACTCCCTTCTTTTCCAAAGGCCAGAAGGAGGCAGCAACCAAAGGAGGATCAAAAGCAGAAGAAGCAGAGTACTACCCATGCCGGAAATCAAAAGTACCTGCGCAGCAAAATATCTCAGCAAGTGAAACAAGTGTGGGTGCGGAAAGGCGAACACCCGGTTGCACTCAAGCCAACCACACGGGCAAAGCCTCTTATTAGTAACCGACAACACGACACTAATAAGAAGTCTTTCGGAAATTCTTCTGCTAACGTGAAATCTATTTGGGTGCCCAAGAAGTCGATGAAGGCTAGCCCACAATCAAGACAAATTTGGGTGCCTAAGGCTTGCTTGCGGGCACAAATAGCTATGCCAAAGCCACAACCTATACAACGTAACCCATTCACTTGCACAACCGGCATCCACTCGTTTTCAACACTCACGAACACACCAAGGCCCATGAGCACGAACAGAATCATTTGTAAATGGGTCCCTAAAAGGCCTCATGTTCAAGCTGATACACCTATAATGTTCTCTAGCGTCTCTACGAAACCAAGAGAAAAAAAACCATCCACTGCATTTGGCAGCTTAAGACCTGTAATAAACCCCCCGACCCCAAATTGTAAATTCACCCCCACTTACTAACTGCATTAGTCTCCTAGGAATACCCAAGCATTAACTACACACAATGTCTTCGTGCACTTACCAACCACTAACTCACCATTTACCTCATGTTAATGTTGTAACGGGGACAACAACGGATTTATTCTGTCCATTACGATGTTAACACGTGGTTCTATATTCTCACAGAACCAACCAGCAAACAGGGCCATGGCAGAAGCAGGTGCAAGTTCTCAAGCCGGAACTGGTGCCCAGATTGTGGACATAGAAACACTCCTCCTCGAGCCACATCTCACCGCAAGGCCGCAAGAACTTCAAGCCGTGCATGTGCTCCCCATTTAGGATCCTCCACAAGGACATACTTCTCAAGTAGGTAAGCACGCGCATTGGTTCAATGATGTCGCGGGACCATTGGGCGATGGAACCTATTTCTGGGAAGCAGAATTGGAATTTAATGGCAAATGGGGTCGATACCACTTTTTCACGCGCGAGTTTGAAAGCTACCAAAACGCCGAAGTCATGAGATCAGTTTGGATCAAAGCGGGTGTGGACAGTTATTTCAGGGCCCACTTACCAAAGCCGGATTTCTTACGATGCTCATATCTGATCAGTACCATCACGCCAAGCAGGGCCAAGGGAGGCGACAGCACCTTTGTGTTGCCATCACTGCTGCCAGGTCATGAGCTTAAAAGATTCAAGTTGACCCTCAATCTGGTAAGAGAAGCATTGGGTATGTATGGCATGCACATCCCAACAGAAAAGGAAACCATGGTTCCAGGTCGAATGAAACACAAAGATCTTAATAAGTTGAAGGATATGGTAGTGATGACACCTACCATTGCGCTTCACCTGCGGACCATCATGCAACATTTTGCTTTCCCCGCCCAGGAACGATTCACAATGCCCCCGAAGAAAATATGGTTCAGCTTGTATCTAGCAGAGACAGAAAGCCTTCCCATCAATGTGCCACACTAGATCATAGATCAGATCCACCTAGCCCATCAAAGGTGGAACAAGAAGCAGAAAAATGTGCTTCATGGATGTTGCGCACTAACAAAGATAATCTACCGATGTCTGGCTTATGACGTGCCTATTCAGAGGGCACTCATATGGCCCCGCGCCCAGGAATTCCAAAGAAGACTATCAGCAGTAGGTCCCCCATCAAAGAAGATGAGGGGGGGAGTACAATTACCCTGTGCTCAACCAAGGGGAGCCACCACTACACCAGAAATTACCCCTCCCCAGACACGACGCGTTAGGCCATTCACAATCCGGCTACCAAGACCAAGCACAGAGGGGCCTAATCTGGTGTTTCCACCCGTCCCTTCAGATCTGGAATTCCCACAAGGTTTTACTCTCAACGATCTCACGGATGAAGAAGTGGCTAGACTGATCTATGACTCTAATCTCGAGACGGAAGCTCAGGAACCACAACCCCAGACAACAACAGCAGCCCCCACCCGACCAGAGGAGGTAGAAGTCGACGCCGAGGAACAAGAGGCCGAACAAGAAGAAGAAACCTACGAGGAACAAGAATATGACGAGCTCTCCGAGCTAGCAAGTGCCCCTGCGTATTCGGCACAAATCAAGAGACTATATCGAACCATGCAACTGGTTCAAGAACAGCATAAGATGTCACTGGAATCGGGCAAGAAACTCATGAACCAGTTGCTAGCTGAGGAAGGTGTGGACGAGTTGTTCATTGAGTCCATAAACCTTCATGCCGACGCAGTAGGATTGGATGAGGCCATCCATGAGGCAATGGCCTACATTCACAGATTTGAGAAGAGGGTTCCCGTTCGTCCCAGGAGGTCCGGGAAACAAATTCATACCAATGTATCAGCACCAGGAGAGACAACGCAAGCAGAAGAATATCAGGAAGCACCACTGTCACCACCATCCCCACCTCGCACTACACACTTCACTCCACCACATGACACTAGCACTACCACGTCCACTACCACTACCATTGTCATGGGCATCCCACTCTCTCCGGGAATCCAATTCGGGGGAGTCACCATGCCCACTTTCACCACTCTGTTCACTGACATCACATCCACTCCACCCACAATCCCCATCTACACTGTCACTCAAACAATCGACACTATGGAAACGTCTCCTGCCACAGCACCGCTCCCTCCCCCCATGCCACCTTCATCTCCCATACCCCCTCCACCCACATCTCCACTTGCATCCACATCATTCACATCTCCCATTCCCGCCCCCATTCCCCCTGCATCTTCACCCCTCCCAGCATTATTTAATGTAAATAGCATATTTTTAGCATTAAATCAATGTGTATATCAGCTCCAGAATGAGTACAGAGCTCTGGACGACCGGTATCAACAACTGACAACACACCATCAGAACTTACAAAGGCAATTTCACATTCTACAAACAGAAAATGCAGAAATGAATCAACGCTACACAACGCTTGAGCAGGCTCACCACACATTATTGGAGGCACCCCAACCATCGACAGAATCAGGCGTCAAACAACTAGAAGCTTTGCTCGAAGTATACCAGACCGATAACCTGCGAGTCAGACGCAACTTGGCGCTACTACGGAAACATATGGCCACAGCACTGGAGGAGAACAAAAGACTGCAAAAAAAAAACGAAGAGAATCTGGAAGCAGCAATGGAAGGCTCCCCTCACGAGATAGATCCAGAGCAGTTCAAAGCAGTTCCAACGGAGACGATGAAAACCATTTTGGAAAGCTATGCAGATCTCTTGGAAGCCCATGATGACTTGGAAAGAGAGCGTGACACACTTTAGAGCAGGCTGAAGGAACAGGAAGAACAACCGAAGAGTGTCCCATCAACCTCCACCTCAGACGAAGTAAAGGCCTTAACCGAGCAGGTAGCAGAATTACAAAAGAGGTTACTGACATACGAAGGGCAGCCATCCCCTGTGGTAGAACCAGAGCAAGAAGAGCTAGTCCCTATTGAGGTAGATGATTCTTACGAGGAACCGTATGTTCCTATGCCAATGCCAGGCGGGCGACGAACCTCAGAGGGACTAGACACATTGGAAGTGGAAGCACCCGAGTGGCTTCAGACACTGGAAAGGACAGCGAACACTCACGAAGAACGGGTGGCAATTCAGATCCAATCACTAGCGAATTTAGAAGAGACTGTCATAAAGTCTGAATACTTCAGAAGCATGTCTCACCATAGATGGATCGGCACCAATAATGACCAGTATGTGCCATTCTGTATACTTTTGGCCGATTACAACGCGGAGATTTAACGACAATGTGGCAAACCTCCCACCTTTGCTACACAATTTGGTCCAGATGATCTACCGGAAAGTGCTCAGCGTGGGTCCATCCATCAACCCACCTGGAGAATCAGGCTTTTGGAAACGTATCCAGAAATGGTCCGAACCTGGAATAATATGCCGTTGTTTATTAAGTACAACCCTTGTTACATTCCAGTTCTGCGACGACGCACATGGCCTAAATTCACTATAGCTGTCAGAGACATTAAAGCCTGTGCAAAATGGTTGAATTATGTTTATCTAGCACCTCCACGAGGACCTCCCACAGTCAATTACATGATTTCTACAATCCGTCACTGGAGTACTAGGCTACGCAATAATCCTGATGTGATGGCCCAGATGTGCATGAAAATATTTGAATTAATGCTGATCACTTTCAGGACGTTTAAAAACATTAAGGACCCTCACTTCTCAGGTGCAGGCTTTATGACAGGAAACCAAGACCTAGTGTATGATATGAGTACCACCCCGTCCATTGAAGTAATATATGCTTGGCACGCCAGAATCAAATACCTCCCAGCCTGCTTCAAACAGACCTTTGAGGAGATGTTCATCACAGGATTCTGGGAATATCACTCCGAAATCTTTATACCCAGACCATCCCATCTCCTCCAATTATTTGCTGTGGAGAGAACTATCTACTCAGAACAATTGAGGGTGCCTCATCCAGATGTTCCCGGTCCTATGAATTGGGATGAGCTGCTCACAGATCTAGCACGTGGCCTGCGACTCGAAGAACACCACCTAGCCTCCGATGTCGTCCAATACTATGTTCAAAAATCCTCTAGACAAGGGTCTGTCAGGGGCGACAGACGCGAGAGTGGGGGGGGTGTTGGCAGCAGTCAGGGAACAGAAGGAGCTACAAGACGAAGAGAGTCAGAGCGAAGGGACAGCACAAGCAGACACGGCAGTCAAAGAAGATCTGGCAAATAGGCCAATAATTTTCCTCATGAAGAAGCAAGTATGAGCATTCACGCAAATCTAGCACTTAGGCAACCTTTTAACTTTTCAAAAACCTTTACACCGATTAAAAGTGATTTTCATCACTTAACACCATTGTAAATACCATTTCATATTTTTGTAGCTCCATTTTGTGCAAGCCAAGGAGTCCTTGAGCTTGAGGAGCATTAGAAGTATCTACCTGCCAATTTTCGTAATTTTTGGATCTCGTTTGAGCCCTCAAATAAGCCCTGGAACCTATTTTTTAACTAGGCCGGACACTAGGTCTGAACAGGGCCAAAGCTAGTCAAAAACTATAAAAGGAGCTAGAGAGCTCATTTTTGGGGTTGGATTGTAATTGAAACAAACTTGTAAGAGCAATTTGAAAGTAATCTAAAGAACTCCATTGACTCTCCCTCTTTGTCTTACTGTGTGTGTGCGTGTGTGTGTATGTGTGTGCATGCTAGTGCGCTTGTCACTCACACACTTGTGCCGCCACTTGCTCGAGGTCTTCATACCATCCTCACGTCTTCCCGGATTGACATTAAAGGAGGTGCTACTCATCATTGAGCTACAATACTTCATAACTTTCATATTTTACCCGGGTGAAATGTGATAGTACCCACTTGATTTTCTTTTGGCTAACTCCACTTCTCAATCAAGTGATAGGATATGATGGAACACCTTTTGGAATACAAACATGTATCCAAAAATCTAGACAATCATAAAAAGTAGATTCTTCAACTGACTGGTACATCACCAAGTCTGAATTTTCTGAAGTTTTCTGAAAATATTGAATATGAGGTAACCTTTTCCAAACATAAAACCTCAACGCAAGTCTTCAACATCTGCTACAAAAAACTCTTTTACCTCAAGAGTTAGATAAAGAAAAAATATACTTCTTTGCAACTTGTCATATATCAAGTAGCTCTGTATTGACATTCCAAGAATTCTTTGAGGGAACATATAAGCTGCCTGCTTAAAAGCTTCATAACTCATATACATATGAGTCAAAACATATATCTGCTGCTTTTCTTTCTCTCAATGCAATTCTTTGTCAAATCTACTAAATCATGACCAAGTGTAATGCAAAATAAGAAACTGCTTCTTCTTTAAACAAGATGTTCTCGTAGACTTGTCTTTGGATCTAGAGGATAAAATAGGAAAAGTATATGGAAAATATATGAGAAAAGGAAGCCTTACTTTTCTTTTGGAAATGATGGACTTTCTTCTTCTGCATCTTTCTTCTACCTGATGATGTCAACATCTTCAAACTTCTCTTCCATACCTTTTGTTCTCTTCATCTTGAAGTAGCAAACACTCTTGACTTCTTCGAATGAACTTTTCTCTTCCTCTAGTGCTAAGAGTAAGAGATAAAACAACTATGGTATACAAATGGAAGTGAATATAGAAACATGTTTTATCATCTCCTCATATCTCTGAATCAAAATTCTGCTTCAAATGTCTGAAATGACTAAATTCAGCAATCATTGTCTGAATGATGAATTGCCCTTCTAGAGTTACCTTCTCTAGATACATTTGTACCTTGATATCCAACCAACTTACAACAGAAAATTGGCTGAAAAAACTCATCTCATCTCTGCACTTGTCTTCTTAGATGCACTTTCTTGCCATGAAAGAGATCTCTCAAAACTTTCTAGAAAAACCTCTAGATACCTGTTTTGATGTATCCTTCAACTTCAAATAATGAAAGTGTATAAAATCATTCCTTGAAATTCTTCAAATCTCTTCATAACTGCTCTTCTAAGATATGACCTGCAAATGATAATCTGATAGTAGAAACTGATACCTGTGATTTCATGTTGATCTGATTTCTTCATCTTCTCTAAACCATTGTTCTTCCTTGAATTTGAAGTAGTCTTCTCTTCATCAAGTCTGGGTCTTCAAATAATACTTTTGTAAAGTATTTGCATACTCTTCCAAAAATATTCTGCTGCTAACAGATCATCAACTTCATACTCCACACTGATAAATACACATGTGACTGAATTGTCTAATTCTCAAATCTCTACTCATCTAGATTAAGTGTGTATGTCAAATGTCAAATGTTAGAAGATGCTTTCAAATCATATGTTGTAAATCTGGAAGTCTAGGAACCTGGGATTATGAATGAGCCTTAATGCATTGATGCCAAAGATCTAAAGTTCTGTAACCAAAACCATAGTGCTCTGATACCAAAACCCTAGAGCTCTGATACCAAATGTTGGAAGTGAGGTAGGCCCTTAGGCTCATGTCACAGGTCCATGGTTCCATAGTTCCATTCATGTACAACATTAATTCTAGCAATCTTCCATATTGACAAAACATGAACATAACACAACTTAATCATACAAATGATGAGAAAAAGATAGAGAAAGAATAGACAACATGTGTACGGTGTTACGTAAACCATCGCTTACTCATAGTATCATATATACCAATGTTCAATGTACAATGTGGGAGCAAAACTCTCAACCACTCTATGTGATGAGAAATAGATGCATGAGTGAATGTACAATGTAACAAACATATTCAGATGTGTGGGCAATAATCTAAATATACATGAGATGTGTGACCTGATAGGTTATAGAAGACTGAATATGAGTGACTGAATGAGGAAGGATCAGTGTGAAACTGATGGTCAACAAACCTACATCTAAACTTAGGCTATGGAAGACCCTAAGTTAGATACGTGTGTGAAAAGATCACATTTATAAAGTAGCATAGAATGCTAACAAGATTGTTGCCGGAAATCCTCAAACTCATGTGAACATACCTTCTCAAACACCTCATAAAAATATGCATAAAGCATATAAGTACTGATTCTCTTGTACCTATGCTGAATAGGACTCCTTCTGATATGAAGGCCACAGCCTCCATAAACTTCAAGTAGTACCTGTGTGCATAAAGAGAATATGTACCTGAATACTTAACATAAGATGTGAATCTTATGTTAATCACCATCTAATGTCTTTGAAGTAGCCTGACATCTTCTTGTAGAAGACAATCTTCAACCTAATATCTTCCTGTAGAAGATAATCTTCAAATACATCATGTAGATGGCCGATCCTCACCATCAAGCTGCTAATGACCAAGTCTTCTTGCCATGAACAAGAGATAACCTCCTCTCCATGAGCTAGAGTGTGAGCACACCCTTCATCTTCTCCAAGAAGAATCATTAAGAAGAACTCCATAGCTGCTCCTCAACATGCTTCAAGTTAGCACCATGGCTGCCCCATGTGCTAGAAGAAACACCACCTCTACTGAGGTCCAAGCTCTAGAACGCTTGTGTTGATCCTAGGTGAAGGATGATTACAATGAGCCCAAGGTGCTTCTTATATAGTATTTGTTCTCCTCCAAAAGCATCTTTAATAAAGCAAAAGCTATGCGATCGCTATCACTAAGCGAAGGAGAAAAAACACACATCTGCTAAAAGCCGTTAACGTGCGCTGCCCGTTTCTTGTGTAAAGCTGAAAAGCTTTTATTTAAAAAAACTCTCTCATGCTGCCGCTAGCGGGGATCAAACCCACGTGAGCTCAATGAGAGTACACCATGATAACCACGGCGCCCAACGTTCTTGTGTGTAGAATAGGTCGTAAGCACATTTACACATTCTTTGTCCGCCCGTCGGTTCCTCAAGAAAACTTGAGTAAAATGGACCAAGAGGATATCTTTAGAGATTTTATACTTGTTGTATTCTCTGAGCAAGAATGACAAGCTTTGACCACTTTGCAACCAATGAGACATTGTTTTCCAACACATCCGCACTCCAGTGTCTCAGAGGCACACTTCTCAAATGCTTGCAACAACATCAATCTACACAAACACCACACTCACTTCACCTACCATACCAACTTACATGGTAGCCCCTGCACACATCACTATGTCCGACCCAATGGACATTTCACCAACCATAGCACCTCTCCCCACAATTCCACCATCTCCCCCTCCCCTAGCCCCCACCTCACCACTCACCACATCATTCGCAGACACAGCATTCACTACCTCCCCTCCCATTCCCACCTCCCCTGCATTCCAAACTTTCCCCCTTGCATCTCATAATGTAAATAGCACATTTAATACATTACTTCAATGTGCACATCAACTACAAGAAGAGTACCATCAATTGGAAGATCGTACCCCTGCCCTCCAGGCAGAATCTCAGCATCTACAGGCTAGAGTCAACACTCTAGAAGATGATTACCAAACGCTCCTAGCAGAACATACCACTTTACAGTAGGCTCACATAGAATTGGAATCAAAGATATCGACGGTGGATGATAAAGCAGTCAAGGAACTGGAAAGTGTGCTCCAGGCGCAAATGATATCCAATGCTACACTTAGATGCAATCTTGGGCTATTAAGGAAGCATATGGTAGCAGCATTAGATAAGAACAAGCGGCTTCAGCAGCAAAACCAAGACAATTTTGCAGCAGCTATGGAAGGAATCGGAGGAGCGGCCATTAGCCCTACCAAGTATAGAGCGGTCCCATCAGACGACATTCACATCTTACTTGAGGAGCATGCAAATTTTTTGGAGTCATATGAAAAGTTACAGGCTGAATGTGTTGACCTAAAGAAGCAGATTTCTAGTGTTCCCACAGCTCAACAAGAGCCAATAATCTTGCAATAACCTATAGAAGAATTAGAGACCCTCCGGAAGCAGCTGGCAGAACTCCAAGCACGTCTCTTACCATACGAAAGGCCACCCTCCCCAACTGAAGAACCCGCACCTGATACAGTAGTGGAAATCCCCATCGATGACAGCTATGAAGAACCATACAAGCCGATGCCAACACCCAGCGGCCGAGTCATAGAGGAAGGATAGGACACCTTAGAAATTGGAGTCTTGGATTGGGTCAAAAGGGTTGAGAAAGTGGGACAAACACATGATGATCGTGTCACCGTGCAAATTCAATCCCTCATAAATTTGGAAGAAACTGTTCTTCGATCTTCTTACTTTCAGCACCTATCCCACCAACAGTTAATCACAACATCAGAGCCGCAATACATGCTTTACTATGTCTTGCTACATGATTATAATGCAGAAGTTAAAAGGCATACAGGGAAGGAGCCCACATCCACCACTCAATTTGAGCCAGAGGACTTACCGAAAGATGCACGCGCTAGCTCGATCTTCCAACCTAATTGGCGTGCACGGTTACTAACTGATTACCTTGAGATGATGAGCACCTGGGCAACCATGCCACTGTATATCAAGTATAATCCATGCTACTGTCCAATGGTCCATCGCAGATCATGGCAAGCTTTTGCAATCAAGGTATGCAACAATAAAGAATGCTCGACATGGGTCAACTATCCATATTTTGCTCCACCTCAAGGAACCCCGACTGTAGCATACATGATATCCACAATTCGACACTGGTCTATGCGTCTAAAGAATGTACCCGACATAGCTGCAAAAATGTGTATGAAAATATTTGAGCTCATGACAATTGTCTTCAAAACTTTTTGGAAGGTACAGACTCCATACATTTCTGCCCCTGGATTCTCTCAAGGTAACAAGGATTTAGTCTACGACATGAGCCAGACTCCCTCGGTCAGCATAATCTTCGCCTGGCATGCACGAATAAAGTATTTACCCACATGCTTCAAGCAGACCTTTGAAGAAATGTTCTCTACAGGGTTCTGGGAATACCATTCGGAAATTTTCATTCCCAGGCCAACACATTTGCTACATCTATTCGCAGTAGAACAAGCCATCCATGCAGATTAGTTACGTATGCCACATCCGGACATTCCAGGACCAATTGATTGGGATGGCATGATGACAGACCTAGCCAGAGGACTACGCATCCAAGAACATCAGCTTGCCACTCATGTTGTGGAATATTACATACAACACTCCCAGCAACAAGGGTTTGTCAGGGACGACAGACGCGAGAGAGGGGGGGGTGTTGATAGCAGTCAGGGCACCCAAGGACTGATGAGACAAGGAAGCCAGCGGAGAGAGTCAGAGCAAAGAGAAGGATTAAGTAGACAGAGTAGTCAACGCACATCTGGCAGATAAGCCCTTCAATTTTTTCCAAATCAACATCTTTATAACAGTGATTCTCATCACTAACAATCATTGTAAATACCATTTCATATTTTTGTAGCTCCATTTTGTGCAAGCCAAGGAGTCCTTGAGCTTGAGGAGCTTTAGAAGTACCCACCTATCAAGTTTCGCATTTTTTAGATTCTGTTTGAGCCCTCAAATAGGCCCTAGAACCTAATTTTTAACTAGGCCGGACACTAGGTCTAGACAGGGCCAAAAGCTAGTCAAAAACTATAAATAGAGCTAGAGAGCTCATTTTTGGGGTTAGATTGTAATAGATTTGAACTTGTATGAGCACTTTTGAAGTAATCTAAAGAACTCCATTGCTTCTCTCTTTGTCTTACCTTGTGTGCGCATGTGTGTGTATGTGTGTGCATGTTAGTGTGCTTCTCACTCACGCACTTGTGCCATCACTTGTTCAAGGTCTTCATACCATCCTCACGTCTTCCCGGATTGACATTAAAGGAGGTGCTACTCATCACTGAGCTACAATGTGTATGTGTGTGTGTCTATGAGTGTGATGTGTTTATGTGTGTGTATGTGTCTATGTGTGTGTATGTGTCTATGTGTGTATGTGTATGCATGTATGTATGCATATGTGTGTGTATGTGTGTGTATGCATTATGTATGCATATGTGTGTGTATGTGTTTATGTGTATGTATGTGTCTATGTGTATGCATATGTGTGTGTATGTGTATGCATGTATGTATGCATATGTGTGTGTATGTGTGTGTATGTGTTTATGTGTGTGTATGTGTCTATGTGTGTGTATGTGTCTATGTGTGTATGTGTATGCATGTATGTATGCATATGTGTAAGTATGTGTGTGTATGCATTATGTATGCATATGTGTGTGTATGTGTGTGTATGTGTGTGTATGTGTGTGTATGTGTGTGTATGTGTTTATGTGTGTGTGTTTATGTGTGTGTATGTGTATGCATATGTGTGTGTGTATGTGTATGCATATGTGTGTGTGTATGTGTATGCATATGTGTGTGTGTGTATGTGTATGCATGTATGTATGCATATGTGTGTATATGTGTGTGTATGTGTCTATGTGTGTGTATGTGTCTATGTGTGCATATGTGTGTGTATGCATGTAAGTATGTATGTATGTACTCATATGCATATGCATTATGTATGCATATGTGTGTGTATGCATGTAAGTATGTATGGATCTACGCATATGCATATGCATTATGTATGCATGTATGTGTATGTGTGTGCATGTTTCTCTATGTGTGTGTATGCATATATGTGTGTGTATGTGTGTATATGTTTGTGTATGTGTGTGTGCGTGTGTATGTGTGTGTGTATGTGTGTGTATGTGTGTATGTGTGTATGTGTGTATGTGTGTATGTGTGTATATATGTATGTGTATATGTGTGTGCATGTGTATGCATTATGTGTGCATGTGTGTATGCAACATTATTTGTGTATGTGTGTATATGTGTGTGTATTTGTGTGTATGTGTGTGTGTGTCTATGTGTATGTGTGTGTGTGTCTATGTGTGTATATGTGTGTGTATGCATATGTATGTGTGTGTAAGTGTGTGTGTGCGCATACCTTGCAAGTAGTTGCATCTCTCTCTCTCTCTCTCTCTCTCTCTCTCTCTCTCTCTCTCTCTCTCTCTCTCTCTCTCTCTCTCTCTCTCTTCTTGGTCTCTCGCGTCCAAATCCCGGCACAAATGTGCCGGGAGAAATCGAATTTTTTTTTTTACATTCTAGAGTGTCGCATATGCGACGCTCTTCATCGCTTATGCGACGACTGTCACTTGAAAAAAAAAATCAAAAAATTGACCGTCGCTTATGCGACACCAGCGTCGCATAAGTGATGGTTCCCATTTTTTTTTCAATTCGGGGGTGTCGCTACGCCCCCCTATTTCTTGTAGTTTCTTCTTCTCTTTTTGCTTGATTCCCCTTCCACACGTCCCTCCTCCTAAACTCTATCGTCCCCGACAAGCTTTTTGTGGCGACGTGAGTATGTCTGGATGGCTTGTTGCTCATTGATTCAGCGGATTTGCATGACATAGCATAAATTCTTTCCATTGTTTCGATTTGACTCCGTCTTCTGTTGCCTGTCTATGGTCTGCAAAGAAACTCAATTCGTAGCCACCATCCTGGCATTAATATTTAAAGACGTTTTTACAAAAATCTCGGAGTCTATTTCAAAAAATCCCATAAAGAATGCTTCTTCAAAAGTCTGCATGTAAGTGCTTGGCAAAAACACAAACCTTGAGTATATAACCATTAGTGTTAATCGGCTTGGTATAGTTGATAGATAAAAAATGAGGGCATCTGATCCAATTAATGCCGATGAAGTTCAAAAAAGTATATTGAGCATGCTGAAACACTTTAATAACTGTAAGTAACATGCTCAAAATCTTATTAGTCATCTTAATGGCTAGATCTAGTACAGTGGCATAGCGAGCTATCCAAAATTCGATTGTCTTGATCATCTATTCTTCTGTCGGCAAATAATCTCGAGGTGGACTTGGTAGTAGTGGATAGTTGAGCCACTGATTATTGATGCTTCCCCGGCGCTGTCCTTCCCAAAATTGTGTCTAGGAGCGTCTTCTGGGTACTGGGCAAAAAGATGGATTTACCTGAAGTATGTATGGTGATAATTCCCAGTGTAACCTTAGGGTCAGATTTTTCTCCAAAAACTTCCTCCTCCATATGGGATCAGCTTGTCGAATTCCTCTTGAGTGTAGGTGAATGTTTGCATGCTAAACTGGAGGTTGCAATCTGGCTCTTTATTGGTTGTGTTCTTTATATATTTCCATGTTTGTTCTTTAAGTAAACCATATGGTACGTTGAATGGTCTCATTATTTGTTCTAGATTCTTACTGTCAATCTTCGCTTCCTTCATGACTTTTACCACTTGATCTTCAAAATCTTCTGTAAGTTGGGACACTGGTAGTGCCCTCTCATGCCGGCTTAGTTCTGCAATATCCCAATGAGTTTTTTCAAAGCGGATCTCTGTTTCCTCCCTTATCGATGAATGATGTAAGGGGGGACAGAGAGGACATACCTCAATCTCCTCAGTAGCCACTGTGGAGTGTGGAACTACTGGTGTCCCCTCGGTTATCTTCTGTGCTAGTTGATCTTGTAGTTGCTTGATCATTTCATCTTTGCTTTTGATTTCCTCAGTGGCCTTCAGAATGATTTCTTTGTTTTTTAGGAGCTCCTCGCCAATGACCGCGAGTTGATTTACGTCTTCTTTGCATTGTTCAAAGTATTTATTTTCTGCCACCTTCCACTTCCTTCTCAATTCAGCTGTGTCATCCATGTAGCTTTTCTCCCATTCCGTGATAATGGCCTACTCTTGCTTGAGCTGATCTTCATACTTAGCTAACTTTTCTTCCAATGTTTCTGTGTCCTTTTCTGGCATTTTAGGAGCTTCTATCGGTTGATTACAGAGAAGGGCTATCATCAGCTCCTTAAGTTCTCTGCTTCTTCCATGTATATTCTGATTTGTGATTCCAGTATTTTGCTTTAGGTATTCATGCATGTTTTCTCGGCCTCGCTAGCGTCATACTTCCTTTGTAAATCTTGTATCTGGTCTTTTAGTTTCTGATTTTCTGTCTCTAGTGTGTTGCATTGCTGCTTGGCCTCTTGGACTTCTTTCTCTTTATCTGCTATGTTCTTTTGTGCTTGAATCAATTGGGCGGAAAGATTCTCACCCATTTCTTGAAGTTGATTCTTTTCTCGCATCGCCTTGTCCTAGTCAGCATCAGCCTCAAGCATTAAATGTTGAGTGTCCATGGCGGTTTTGATCATATGTTGCACCACTGGCTTGAGCTGAGCAACGTCCATGTTCAACCAAGTTTTTGGGATGCTTGGAGCTTCCCCTGTTTGGACATCCTTTTCGTGCTCCACATGTATAGTCTCATTATGTGGTTGTCTGATTTGGAGTTGTACTTCCGATTCTTTGCTTTCTTCTTCTATGTTGACAATCTTCGTGGCACTTCCTTGAAATGTAACATCCATAGGGGAGGGTTCTGCCACTACCCTTATTGGTGTAAAGGGTTCTGACTCTTCCATCGTATTATCTTCTGGTTCTTCCTTGGGATTTTTGACTAATACCTTTCCTGCAAGCATAGTCTCTTGGATTTGAAGGTTGGAAGCTTCATTTAACTTAATGACATATACTCTTTCTTGGGAGGCCTCCTTTCCTGCCTTGTCTTGGTTGGGGCTGATGGGCGTTTGCTCCACCTTTGTGCCTTCCTCTTCCACACTCTTGTTCACTTCATTTAACTCCTCCCATTGTCCATCATCCTTGGACTTACTTTGAATGTCCACATTCAGCAAGGAGGTGTCTGGTTCTTCTTGTTCATTTGATGATGAGCTTAAATTTACTAAACCCAATTCCTTGTATCTATGCATCTTGGTCAGCCTCTTTTTTTGTTCTATGTCTTGATGGTCTTGTTGGTAATGGTGTCCTTGTACTGATAGATTGACTTGGCCTTCAGTGTATTGGTGTGTGGCTTCCATTGCTTTGGCCAATTCTTCTTCTGTGATTGGTTGATGGTCTTCAAGTCTTGTTCTTGGAAGCATATGTGCCCTTTTGGTGGCTGGAACTTCTACTTTTGCTTGCATCATTTCCCTTAGTCTCTTTGTACCCCTCATTCTAGGTTGTGAGCTAGTTTTTGCTTCCTCTACAATTGTTACTCCCTTCTTTTTCCTAGGGATAGTTGCAACCTTTGCATATTTTGTCATGGCTTCCGATGATGGCATTTCTTGCAAATGCTCTCTAATGCCCAAGGCATAATATATCAATATGGTCAAAGCCACACTGCCATTCAAAAATTTCTTGTGATTCCATTGCTTCTTTGCCTCAAACAACCTCTCTTGAATATAAGGAGTCATGTTGACTTGATTTCCGATTTGCTTAATAGCGTGTGACAGCATTTGTACTACAATCTTTTGTGGAGCCGTGTACCTGTGCATGTTTGGAAAACAAAAGTTTTGATGGATGAGCCTCACCTCATCTTCAATATCAATGTGGTTGATGTCATTGAAGGTTCGGGTCTTTGCTCCTTGACTTTCCTCCTTCAAGACTGTGGTCCCGTCCTTCTCCCATCCAAAAGCTTCCTTGATTAAGTCATGTGTAAATTGTATTATGACCCATTCACCAACGGCTTCCATGGCTCTAGCCTCCGGCACCTATGGATCATGCAAGGGAGGCTGCAGAGTATTCATAACTTGGACGCATCGCTGAAAGTTGGGCTTGTAGATCGGTAACTCAAAGTATTTATGAATGCCGGCCTCCTTCATGACGTCCATGGTTGATGTGAGCTCATGTACTACTTTGAAATCTTTGGACATCACAGGGAACTGGTGATCTGTATCCATGATTTTGATGGTTACTAGGAATAGGAAAACCCCTGCTGGTTGATCATCCCTAAACCAATGATCCTTTGCTTTAGTCACACTTTGTAGAGGGAATTCCAACACTTCCTCCTGAATGGTAGCTTCTGAATCTTCGGAAGCCATCTGCACTCATAATGAAAAGAGCATTAGCTTCTATAGAACACATGTCTTTAGTGATGTGTGTTGTGGTGGTATTTCATTCGTTTCGTCACTCCGTTTCCCCTTGCTTGCACAAGTGAGGTCCCTTACTGCATAAATTTTTCATTTTTACTCATGAAAAGAAAACAAGAATTACTGTAGTCGAAGCAATTATTTATTTACACAGTAGGTCCATTCCTATGGAAGTAGAAGCTATGACTTGTCCCCAATTGGAGAATGTGCACCACTAATTCTATTAGGTACATCATGTGTCGAATGCCTAGCCTCATAGTGTGGCCCTATGATGCATACTTTAGGTGCATTGGAAGCTGCATGAGTGCAAAATAAATCTTCTTGGTTCTGGTGTTCCATTCCTTGTTGTTGCTTTGGTTTCTAGATCCATTTTGTAGTAGAGGTTTTAAGCCTTGTCTTTTCCTTATTTTGTCATGCTACATGTGTATCTCTTCTCTTTTTTGTTATTCGAGTTGTGGGGTTCCTTCTCTTTGGGTATTTGTGATGAATCTCGCTAGTCTTTATGGTATTGTTGTGTTGAAATAATGTTTCCTCGTGCTTGTCTATCTCTTGAATGGCCACTTGTCTGACCTTCTTGGGAATCCACATTTGTTGCCGTGTTTTTTGAGCGTCTATCAAAGGCTTAGGAAGCCATACTCTCACAAGTCATTTTGATTCTGATTTAGCTGAAGAAGAACCCTTTTCCACCCTTGTCTTCCTATGAGGAATGACGTGTACTGGTGTTGCCTTCTCTGATTCATTCACTCGATCCTTGCAAACAAATTTGAAGGTAGCATTTCTTGATTGCGAGAAGCTGATAGTGGATTTCCGTTCTACTGCTTTCTCTTTTTGATAGGAGGTTGTAAGAGTATTGTCCTCCTTGGTTCCCTTCTGTTCACCCATCAAGTAGGATGAATCTACTTTTTCCTTGGATACATTGATGTTTGACTTCCCTTCTTCTGTAAGACCTGCTTCTGATTGATTTGTGCTGGAATCATTCACTATGTGCTCTTGTACGATTTGTTCAACACTTCTGATGACCCCTGGTCTATGTGAGGGTTTCTCTCCTAATAGACTAAAGATTTCCTTGTGTCCTATTTTGGTTGAAATGTATCCTTGAGCTAGGTGGACGCTCACTTCATTCTCAATGATCCAGTCTTGTCCTAGGATCAAGTTTTCTATTAGATCCTCATCTCTTCAGACTAGAACTCCTTGTTCCATAGTTGAATTTCCTAGGTGGAGGGATACTGTGGCTTCTCCAATGCAGTCTATAACTTGACCTCCCAATACCTATCATGTGTGCTTTTGTGGGTATCATAATCTTTTGAAGATCTGTGATGACCGTATTTCGTATGCAACTGAGTGCTACTCCTGAATCTAGTAAGGCATCTATTAGCTGGTAATCCGTCGTTCCAATACCTAAGTTTAAATAAGGTTGGGACATGCAGACATTGGTTGTGTCAGACTTATGAACCTGGTAATTAGCCATGGGAATAGGCTCTTCTCCTTGTAGGTACCGTTCATCTCTTTGCCTTATCCACTCTTTCCATTTCTTGATACGCTCTAAGGCTTCTTACTGTGCTTCCTCTCTAATTCGTTCTTCCTCTTTCTTCCTATTTTGTGCACCTACGAGGCATGCTAACATTTGATCCGTCAATGGCTCCATATATCGTTTTACTCGACATCCACTTATGTAGTTAGGAAGAATATCTCCATCCAGAGTAGCTAGATTAACCGCTCCACTAGTGGAAATCTTATTGATTATTAGAGGTCCATATCTGCGTTTTTGTAATTTCTTGGCATGTTGCTTCAAGGTGTAGACCAGAGCTAAGTCTCCTTCTTTTAGTCCTTTGTCTTTTATGTGTGCATCATAATATGCCTTTTGTCTTATCTTGGCCGCATAGATTCCTGCAATCGCTTGTATTCTAGTCTCATGTAGCTTTTCAATTTGGTCTAATTGCTTGGATAATTCATGTCCTGTCCATTCATACTGTTGGGCTACTCTCAAAGTTGGCACTAAAAAATCAATCAGCAAGATTGCATTCTGTCCATACACAAGGTTGAATGGGGTAGTCCCAATGGCAGTCTTGTAAGCAACTCGGAAAGCCCATATTGCATGATGCAATTGTTTGTCCCAGTCTGACCTTCCACTATTGACTATCTTTGTCAAAATTGTGCATAACACCTTATTGGAACTTTCCGCTTGACCATTGGCTTGAGGGTGGTATGGGGCTGATTTTTTATGGATCACTAAGAATTCATTCATTAGGGACTCTATGACTTCATTGGTGAAATGCGTTCCTTGGTCGATCATAATCTCAATTAGTAATCCGAAACGAGTGAAAATGTGCTCAAAAAGAAACTTAGTAGTGGTATGAGCATCATTCTTTCTAGTAGCCTTTGCCTCCACCCACTTCGTCAAATAATATGTGGCTACTATGATGTATTCGGCATGTGACCCTTTGGCTGGTGGGTTAATGGGTCCTATGAAATCAATACCCCATTTGGAAAATGCTCTTGTGCAAATCATAGGTCTCAATGGCATGTCATCTCGCCGAATCGGGTATTTAGCCCTTTGGCATGTCTCACAACTTCGAACATAGGTGTGAGCATCCACATGTAGAGTTGGCCACCACAAGCCGACAAAGAGGATCATTTTCATAGATCTCTCAGCTGAAAAGTGACCTCCTGCAACAACTGCATGTGCCATCTCTAATATGGGTAAGTATTCTCCTTCATGCACACATAGCCATAACTGATTGTCTTTCCCTCTCTTGAACAAGTGTCTTCCCATGTTTACATAATCCTTACTCTAGGGACTGTTTCCTTGCTAAGATGACTCCTTCCTCGTGTTCTCGTGTCTTTAGGAATTTCACTAATGTTTCACTCCATTTGGGTGCTATTGTAGAGAAGTGTAAGGATGTGTGATCCTGTGGTATGGTTTTCTGACATTCTGTGCAATGACTGACATAATCATGGACATCTTTAGGCATATCAGGCCAGTATACTCCTAGTCGTTTCAATTCCCTTAGAGTTCCGTGAGTTCCTTTGTGCATCCTCCATTTGTTAACATGTGCTTGTTCAATCAACTTCATTTGTCCAGTCATGAATGCGGTCTTATGTTGATCCTCAGTAGCAATATCTACTTGGTTGTATCTAGAGAATCCCTCCAAGAAGCTATAGACTTCTTTTCCTGCAACTCTTTCCAATCGATGGTCGGTGATAGGTAATGGATAGCTATCACGGATCGTGGCGGCATTCACTTTTTTCAGCTTAATGCATACTTTTAGTTTTCCGTTCTTTTTAGGCACAACCACTAGTGGTGATACCCATTTAGTGTGTTCTATTTCGTAGATAAACCCAGCTACTAATAGCTTGTCTATTTCCTCTTTTATTTTTGCAGCATAGACCTCATTATAGGTGTAAGGGTGTTGTTTTGATGGTTTTGCCTCCGATGTCATTTATATTCTATGGGAACAAACATCTTTTCCTATATATGTACATCTTTCTTCTCCATCTTCTACAGATACTATGATGTTTTTTGTTTGTTCCTTGTTGTCGTACGCTTCTCCTTCTCTTGCCTCTCTTTTGGGCATTTGAACAGCTATTTTTCTCTCTTCTACTTCATATCTTTTGAAATGCTCCAAAACCTCAAAAAGGTTAGGATTTGGTTTGATCTTACTCGTACTTTCCTCTGTTTCGGTATTATAAGGGCTGCTTCTATTGCGAACACTTTGGTCATTTCATACCTATCTTCGGTTCGAATGGCTTCTAGGTAACATTCTTCAGAATCAAATTCTGGTTCCATTTCTATGCTCTTGTATTCTTCTTTCCACTCATTTTCCAATATTTCCCCTGCTTCTACTTCTTGAAGGACAACCATGTAAAATGTCGTAGCCTTCATCGTCCACACATTCATTCATCATCAGAACTTCTTCATTCACACATACATCCAAGGGTGCTAGAATTTCCATCCAACCGTGCGGTTCAAATGTTCCATCAGGGAAGATTTGGGGCATTGGATCTTCTATGGGCCGATAATTAGGATGCCCTATTGGCCATAATTTCCTTTTATTATCCTCTTTATTGGCTTCTTTACACACCCACAATTGGGCATCCTCATGCATCCATGATTGATCACTTGATCCAGCACTATGGATAGACAAATCATCCTCTTCTTTATGTATGGGGTTCCATTGTAGTGGTGGTACATCTCTGTACGCAAAGGTATGCAAGTTTATTTTGGTGGTGTTTCCTTGATGTTGAAGGTATAAAGAGTCTCGTCCCCAATCTTGCACTACCCTAAGTTGTCTCATGAAGGGTCGTCCTAATATCATCTCATAGTTATTTGCTTTTCCAAATTGACAGATGGCTAAAGTATGCTCAAATTCAACTCCACAAGTGGTTAATTTGATCTTTTCTAATATTCCCAATGGTTTTTCAACATGACCATCTGCTAACTGTAGCTTCATGCGGGTGGGTCCTAAGGTAGGCTTTCCCCATTTCTCCCAAATCTCTTTGGTAGCAATACCTACTCCTGCTCCTGTGTCTAGTACGGCTTTGGTCATATAGCCATTGTAAGCGACAGATAGACACGTGTTACCTTTATCTCATTCACTAAATTCTCCAACCTTATCCACTAAAATTTGTACCTTTGGTGGGTTTTCATTTCCCTTGCTTTCCTTTTCGTTCTTCTCCTGCCCTAACTCCAATTGACCTGCTAATTGTTTGCATAATTGCGGTTTAACACAAAGTAGTTCTTCCACAGTCAATTGGCATTGTACTTTTGTCTTTTTAAGTTCTGTTAGATTGTGTGAACTCTTATCTGAGTTTCCCTTTCCTTTTCCTCATACTGTGGGCGCTCGGAAGATCATGCATTCTTTTTTGTACTCTCCCATGTAATTTGCTAGAGTCGAAATGCTATGAGATTCTTCCCTCTAGTCTCGATACTTCCTCATATGCTTCTTCCATGTTGGGACTTGGTTGATAAACTTCCACATCTAATTCCTCAAAAGGAGGTTTAGCCACTCCATTCCTTTTCCATTGTTCTTCTTGGATTCTATTCCACAATTCTTTTGGCCAATCAGCCTCTAAATCAAGCATTGTTGACATAGGTTTGTCCTGGGTTTTCACTAGCTCACGTTTATCATCCTTCTCTTTCGGTTCCTTGTCCTTGGCTTTAACACAATCCTTGTATTGATCCTCTGCTATCCTTGTCTTGGGGAGGGCAGGGATAGTCTTTTCTAGGGTTGCTTGTGCTACCTCTATGAGTTTTCTACATATCGCGAGCCTCTCCTTTTCTAACTCTCCTAGTGGGTAAAGCTTTTCATGTTGCTCCACATTCGGTCCCGTCTTAATTCTAGCTTGGTATGCTTTCAATCACATGTCCAAATCATCCGGTTTTGGGTTGGCTAGAATTGATCCTGGCTTTTTTGACTCTCTGATAGGCAGTGGAATGGGAACTTCTTCCCGAATCTCTAGTTCTTTAGGCTTCTTGTTGCTTCGTGTATGTTTCTTATCTTCTTGATTTTTGTTTTTCATCCATTTTTCCTTGAGCTTTTTTCTTCTTTCCTTCCACTTTTGGCTTTTCGTTGCTTGAGTAATTTTGCATGGGTCTTCTGAATCTTCCATTATTTGAATTTTGGGGTCTGAGGTTTTACTGTTTTCTTGTTCAAGGTCTGGTTTTTTTCCTTCTTGTTCCTTCGTTCATGCTCGTGTAATGGCCTTTAATGGTACGGCGTATTCCTTGTCACTTCCAAGTGCTTCTATCACTTCAATCACATTAATTGGTGCTTTATCTTGAGCCTTCTTGGGATCTTTTGGGCAATCTCGGAAGAGATGTTCCTTTCCACAATCATTGCAATACCCTTCCCATGTCCTAAGAGGTGGTGGGTTGTAAGGCCGAGTGCATTCTCGGATAAAGTGGTCTCCTCCGCATCTATAACATGGTCCTCTTGGCACAAGTGGTCTGATGGGTGGTCTTACGAGTGCCTATGCTTTAGGTGCAGTGTACATTAATGTCGCCACTTCTGGTCCATAGGTATTGTCATATCCTTCATATCCATAGTATTGCGGATCATAAACTTGCTTGTACTCCATTATACTAGCATCATAGGGATAGTAATCCCCTTGGGATTGCTCGTATCCTGGGTTCGTTGACTCTACACTGGCTATTGGTGATGTTGGCACTATGGCTCTTTCTAAGTTTTCCTCTAGTTGGGTATACTTGACAGGTACCACATGTTGGGGATGTGACACTTGTGGTCCTAACACTGGCTGGGGTTGTGTATATTGTGCTTGCTCGTAAGGCCTAGGTGCTCCTGGTGGTGTTGGGTATGGATTGTACCTGGGCATCTCTCTGCTTGGCTCTCTAGGTGGATATCCATATGGCTGATACTGAGCTGGTTGTAGAGGTTCTATTGAATGGGCAGTTTTCCATGGTGTGATTGGTGTGTTTTTGTTCTATGTGACAATATAAGTCCGTTCCTTGATGGGGCTGCCTATTATAAGGGTACGCTTGGGGTACGCATGTTCCTCCTCGTACACACATGTGAGTGGGGTGATCACCTCCACATGAGCTACATCTTGGTAACATTGGTATTCTCAGAGATGGATGCTGGTAGTTGCTTTTCCCGAGAACTCCTAACTTCTTCGCTACGAGATCCGCTAGCACTTCCACATTGCTTGAGTTGGAGGTTACTATGCTTCGAGTGTCTTCTGATTTAGCAGGATTGGTCACACTCTTGAGATCATCTGCTAGGTTGTCCTCAAGGTCAATACACTCTTGGAGACATTCACTCAATGTCTGTAGTCTCTTCACATAGACTAATGTTCTTAGAGTTCGGTCCCTTAATCCGTCCAAAAATAATGATATCATTTTTTGCTGCGTAGGTCTTTCAGCTACAAGACATCTATCAACATACTGATTGAATCTTCATGCAGCTGTTTTTACAGTTTCATTGGGGTTCTGCTTAAATTTATGGATTAAAGATGAACAATTGTGTTTAATCCCTCTTTTAGTGAATTTCCCTATGAATTCTTGAAAGAATTGTTCAATATCTCCAAATTGATTAGGATCTAATGGCTGGAACCACATCAAAGTTGTTCCTGTGAGAGTGAGCCCAAAGGACGCATACTGCACAAAGAAGTCATCCACTTGTTTAGCTCTTACAACTTGTTTAAATTCAGCAATGTGGTCGTAAGGTTCTCCCAATCCATCATAATGATTCCTCACACATTGGCCACTTGGATAGGTCTTAATCTTCTCATGGGATCAAGCTGTCTAGGCATTACTGGGACTGCTGGTCTAATTGGGGGTATTCCAGCTTGCACTCCTAGTGGTGGTCTTGGTCTTACTGATGGTCGTTGTTGGTTGCCTAATCCAGGGTGTTTTTGATTGTGTGCTTGCATTCCAGGCATTGTAAATTGTACATGTGTTCTGTTTGGAACACTTCGATGGCTTGTTTGTCCCGACTTAGTATGTTCCATCTCTTGCTATGTCCCAAAAGGATTCTGAGAGGTAGTTGCCTACTCTCGTTTGGGAAATATAGGCAAGCCCATATACTTCAGTCGAGCTCTATCTAAGGCATCGACAAGCCAATACCTTCTTTGGTTCTTGTTCTAGGTAGGTTACTCTAGACTCGTCTTCAGGATCTTTTAACTCGTAAAATGCCATCATGTTTCTTCCTGTCCTTATGTAGGTGAATCAGTTTGTAGCAAAAAATCTGCTCCATGGATCAAATAGACCTCCAATAAGTAGTCATCTTGAGGTATCAAATCCCCTCTCAAGACTCGTGTCACTACTGACTTGCCTCTGGGAGTAGTTACTAACTCTCCAGGGTCTGGTCTTCTTGAATGTTCTTGTCCTTCCAATTCTCCTCTCTCATTGATCAATTCTGGGTGTTATGTCACCATATAGATGTGACCCAGCTTATCCACATATACTCCTCCTTCATACTTGATAGCTGGTCTGGGCACAATTGTGGCATTAGTGGAGGTTACCATCCTAGCAACTGATCTATTCAACCCATCCAGGAAGATAGGAATCTCCTGGGCATTAGTAGACACATATTGCAAGGAGGTGTGGTACTCCCCTTCTACCGTAGTCATGAAGTTTCTCTCGAGAGCAGGACCCTGCATGTCTTCTAAAGCCATGGGTATCTCCTCGTCTGAGTCACTAGAGGTGTCGGAATAGGCAAAGCGGTGACTGACCTGAGCTGTACTTCCTATCGATGATATAACACTTCTCCGGCTACTTAGAATCCTTCCTAACCTCAAGTTCATTCACCCACCTGGGGTTCTCTTGGGCTTTAATTCTCTCTCTAAATGGCTCCTCAAATGTCCCAAATTTACCCCTAAAAATGCTCAAAGTGCTCTGGACGATACCACATAGACGATACTACACGAGACGATACCAGACTACTGAACGATATGATACTGCATCTGCCCCGATACGATACTATGTGTTCAGATGATACGATACCACCTGAAGACACGATACGATGCTGATGTAAACCACGATACGATATCAGATGTACCCGCGATATGATACCTGAATATTGCACGATACGGTACCTCTCCACTACGTGATACGATACCACAAGAATCGACGATATGATCTTGAGTGCACGATACGATACCAACCTCACAATACGATACTGGAATTCTCACGATACGATATCGATTCTATGGACGATATGATACCACTTTTTGGCACGATACAATACCAAAGAGGACCGCGATACGATACTGGAATTGTACGCGATACGATACTGGAATTGTATGAGATACGATACTGCTCGGTCAACTATATGATACCATGACCGGGATGATATGATACCAAGTGGACCACCATATGATACCACTTGGCAAATTGCGATCACGATAC
>CM035437.1:99092511-99122511 GCA_020310875.1 Ceratopteris richardii
GTCATCCACATAAATGCATACATAGACACACATGCCATCTACATGTTTTACATAAAGTGAAGGATCAGCATGACTCGCTGTGTATCCTTGCAGCATAAGATACTTTACCAACCTTGCATTCCATGCCCTTGGTGCCTGCTTAAGACCATACAATGCCTTCTTTAACCTGCATACATGATTAGGATATTTTGCATCCACATAACCATCTGGTTGTGACATATACACTTCTTCATTTAACTCACCATTAAGAAAGGCATTCTTTATATCGAGTTGATATATATTCCACCTTTTACTTGCAGCTAAAGCCAACAAAGTTCTCACCGTTGCCATATTTGCTACTGGACTAAATGTTTCCTCATAGTCCACACCTTGAGTTTGATTATATCCTTTTGCTACAAGTCTAGCCTTATATCTAGACACACTACCATCACTATTTCTTTTAATCTTAAAAACCCACTTGCAACCAATTACCTTTTGCTTTGGTGTACTTGGAACTAAATTCCAAGTCTTGTTATCCTGAAGTGCTTCCATTTCTTCTCTCATTGCTTTCTCCCACTTTTCATCTCCTTTGGCCTCATCATAACATGTGGGTTCATTTTCCTGCTCAACTTTTGTCATAAAAGCATAATGAGTATTCATGAAAGATTCATAAGTATACCTTTGAGGTTGCTTACTTACTCTTGAAGTTCTTCTTACCTCCAATGTAGATGCTCTTCCTTTCTTATTAGGAACCTTTGATGATTCTCCATACTCACATACATCACTAATTTCCTCTCCTTCATCATTAACTTCAACAAGTTTGAGTTTACCTTTACTTTTAACACTTGGAGGTGACTCTTGCCTTAATCTTCCATTGAAAGGTGATCCTCTTTCTTCATCTAGACCACTCCTTTCATCATTTAAACTTCCTGATGGCTGAACTATGCATTCATCTCCTTCAACCACACCTTCTTCATTTTCATCCATGTCCTGCAAACAATTCTTATCTGCATACCATGAAAGTGATTCATCAAAGTTTACATCTCTTGACACAACAACCTTATTGGTATGAGGATTATAGCATCTATATCCTCTTTGAGTATCTGCATAACCAATAAATATACATTTTTCTGATTTTGCATCAAGTTTAGATCTCACCTCACTAGGTACATGTACATAACATACACAACCAAATACTTTCAAATGACTTACACTTGGTTTCCTTCCATGCCATACCTCATATGGTGTCAAATGATGAACTCCAGCAGTCGGAACTCTATTCATAATGTAAACACTTGTGCTAACAGCTTCAGCCCAAAAATAATTAGGCAAACACATATCATTAAGCATACTTCTAGATGCTTCTGCTATGATTCTGTTTCTTCTTTCTGCGACTCCATTTTGTTGTGGAGTATACCTGCATGTAACTTCTCTTTTGATACCTTCATCATACAAAAAATCAGTAAAAACTTGAGAGAAATACTCTCCCCCTCCATCAGACCTTAGCTTCTTAATATACCTTCCTGTTTGCTTTTCGACATATGATTTGAACTTCTTGAAACAATCAAAGACCTCACTCTTATGTTTAATGAAATACACAAATGTCATTCTACTATGATCATCAATGAATGATACATAGTACTTATTACCAATCAAGGATGCCTCTTTAGTAGGTCCCCACACATCTGTGTGTATGAGATCTAGCAAACCATCACTTACATAACTTGAATGCTTGAAAGGTTGTCTACTCTGCTTACCCATTTGACATGCTTCACAAAGATGCACCATATGTTGCTTAGTAAGATCAGGTAATCCTTCAACAATCCTCTTCTTTGATAGCTCCTTTAACCTGTGTACATTCATGTGTCCAATCCTTTTGTGCCATAGATCAAGCTCTGCTATTCGATGCATACCATAAGAGAAATAGTTTGTATGATTTGGGTTTACCTTGAATGTAAACAATCTACCTTGTTTTTGACCTCTAGCAATTAACCTCCTTTGCTTTGGATCCTCAATGAAGCAACCTGCATGATTAAATCTCACTTGTAGACCTTTTTCTACCATTTGACCAACCGACATCAAATTCTTAGTGATCGTTGGCACATAAAGTACATCCTTCAAGCAATTTTTCTTGCTCTTATCCTGCATAACAACATCTCCAACCTGCATAATCTTATGTGTTGTATCATCTCCTGTTTCAACATGACCTTTACATGACGGATTATGCATATTAGAAAACCATGAAGCATCATGAGACATGTGATTAGAACAACCACTATCTACATACCATACATCACTATTGGAATTCATCTTAGTTTCTACATTCATCATAAGAAGAGAATCATAATCATCACTTTTACCTTTAACTGCATAATTTCCTTGTTGTTTACCTCTTCTTGAATAGCCTCCTCTTCGATTACCACCTTGATTATTTTCATTTTGATAACAATCTTTGGCATAGTGTCCATACCTTCCACATATATAGCAATTGTTCTTATTATCTTCACTCCTTTGTCTTTGGTTGTAGTTGTAGTAGCCTCTCGTACCTCTAGCGCTTGATCTTCCTCTTCCTCTTGTGTTGAAGAAGCCACTTGAAGTCCTTTGATCATCGATCCTTCTTCCTCGACCTCTATTTGAACCTCTTCCACCTCTGTTTCCACCTCTTGATGATCCTACATAAAGAGCTTGTCCTTGAGATCCTTTTTGATTTGAAGTAGAACCATTTAGATTCATCTCCTCCGTGACCATGAGGGCAATAAGTTGATCAAAATCTGGTAATTCTCCTCTGACATAAACTGAAGTAATGAAGGGTTTCCATCTCTCATCATCTTTGAGTCCGTTGAGAGTATGTGCAACCAAGTCGTCGTCCTCCACATGAGCTTGAATTGATCCTAGTTGATCTGCAATCTCTTTAACTTTCAATATGTAATCATTGACCGATGTCCTTGTATCTTTCTTTATGTTATTCAACTCATTTTTGAGTTGAATCTTCCTTGCTCTTGTACCTGTAGCATACAACCTTTCCAATGCAAGCCAAACATCTCTACTTGTGTCTAGATCTTGTATGTGTCCTACCTTTGAATCTTGAATATTTTGTGATAAAATGAATATAACCCTTTTGTCTCTCTCATTCCAAAGTCTAAACTCCCTCAATTGTTGCTGATTTGGGTCCTCTGGTAATGTGGGTTTGATATCTGTGCCGTCAATCAAACCATACAAGCCTCTACCTTGCAAGTATGCTGTGATTCTAAACTTCCATGCCTGATAATTGGTCTTATCAAGCTTCTCTATTTGTGCATGTTGGTCTCCCATAATACAAATGCTAAGCTTCCTCCTTTAAGCCTCCTTTCCAATGTGTGTGATGAGAAGAAATATAATATTTACCTTGTAAATGAGGTATGTGCACCTTTCTTTGCTTGGATGTTGCTTCAGATGCCTCCTTGCAATCTTCTTCTACCTTTGTGTAGTGTTGATGATGAACTACTTCTTTGATAGCTTCAAATTCTTCGTCAAGGTATGATAACCTTCTCCAAGCCTCCAAGTACTTGCTCTGATACCAATGTTGGAGTTTATTGACCTCCAAAGTATAGCAGGAAGTAGGTGGAACCCCCTAGGAACAAGTTGACCTTCTCACAAACTTCATCATAGAAAACCAGTCATGCTTGCAGAGCTTATTACTCTCTACTCACTCAAAAGTTTTTAAAACTGTTTTAACCACATATACTAGAGACCAAGAGCTTTCCAATGAGCCAAAGAACACTCAATGTGGATAAATACTCAATGAGCTATGACCTCTGCAATATGCAGCTTTAATAGAGACCTTGAAACAGAGATGAACCTGAGGACATACATCACTTGCAGAGACTACTGCTCTTAACTCACAACTCCAATGAATCTGAAAATTTCCAGAATACAAATAGACTTGGAGAGCTTTCTAACAAGCCAAAGAACACATGATTTGGATACATACACAAGGAGATATGACCTCTGCAAGTTGGATGTTTAATGGAGACCTTCAGCAGGGATAAAAAACAGAGAACACACACTACTTGCAGAGAGTGTTGCTCTCAGCTCACAAATCCAATGATTATGAAAATTGGTACTATGAAAGTAGACAAGAAGAGCTTTCAAATGAGCTATCAAACATGTAATTTGGATATATAATGATGGAGATACAAGCTCTGCAAGCTCTGCATAAAAAACTAGAGTAGCATAGAGATACTCTCTTGGACATCCCACAAGATCACGACTTTTCTCCTCTTTTTATAGCATGGGAAACTAATCTAAAACCTTCTTAATACATCTAAATTCGTGGTAGACACTTGGGTGGAGGTATTACATGACTCAAGTGCTCAAATAAGCAAAGTATTGATGGACTTTGAGAACTAGCCACATCGACCTTCCACTAGGACACCACTGAAGCTCCCTTGTGACTCACTAATTTGACTCACCATGTTCTAGAACTCACGTGGTATTTTTGCTACATTTTATGAATAATATGAGCCTTCTTGAAGTATTTGAAGACTTCCCAAAGGTATTTACATAATTTGAAACTTGTACCCTACATAAAACAAATGTTCGCAACAATATACACATACATATACATATACATATACATATACATATACATATACATATACATATACATAAAGTAAAAACCAAAAGAGTGGTAAAAGAAGATTTTTGTGTGTATATATATGTGTGGAAGTTCATTGAGTTTTTCCTAATGTTTTTTTCAGGTAGATTTTCTCTTCCTCTTTTTGATTCGTTTCCTTCATCTCCATGTCTGTACATCTCATCATTAGGAGAGAGAGAAGGTTCTCTAGCTGCTTCTGTTGTAGAGAGAGTAGCCAGAACATTAGAGTGAAAGGGAGGATTTTAAGTTTCTCTGTCCTTTCCTTCTGTAGTGTGTACGCTCAGATAGAGAGAGAGTAACAGAGAATATTCTCTCCCTTCCCCTCCACAGACTGCGCGCGGCAGCGCCGCAAAGAGAGAGAGAGAGAGAGAGAGAGAGAGAGAGAGAGAGAGAGAGAGAGAGAGAGAGAGAGAGAGAGAGAGAGAGAGAGAGAGAGAGAGAGAGAGAGAGAGAGAGAGAGAGAGAGAGAGAGAGAGAGAGAGAGAGAGAGAGAGAGAGAGAGAACGACAGAAAGAGAGAGAGAGAGAGAGAGAGAGAGAGAGAGAGAGAGAGAGAGAGAGAGAGAGAGAGAGAGAGAGAGAGAGAGAGAGAGAGAGAGAGAGAGAGAGAGAGAGAGAGAGAACGGTAAAAAGGGAGAGAGAGGAAGATAGAGAGAGAGAGAGAGAGAGAGAGAGAGAGAGAGAGAGAGAGAGAGAATGGTAGAAAGGGAGAGAGAGAGAGAGAGAGAGAGAGAGAGAGAGAGAGAGAGAGAGAGAGAGAGAGAGAGAGAGAGAGAGAGAGAGAGAGAGAACAACAGAAAGAGAGAGAGAGAGAGAGAGAGAGAGAGAGAGAGAGAGAGAGAGAGAGAGAGAGAGAGAGAGAGAGATGGCAGAAAGAGAGAGAGATAGAGAGAGAGAGAGAGAGAAAGAGAAAGAAAGAGTGAGGGGAAGAGAGAGAGAGAGAGAGAGAAAGAGAGAGAGAGAGAGAGAGTTATGTTATGTTAATGTTAATTAGACTCAATTGTTAGGGGATAAATAGATAGAGTTAGATTTAATGTATTGTTAGATATAGTTAAGAATAATGAATTATTTTGTTATTTTAATTGCTATTGATAAATATGAATGTGATTACTTTAGCATGAATTGGATGCATGTATATGAGATACATTAGCATGAGTATGAACGCATGTTAGATGCATGTGTATGGTTTAAGTTAACATGTTAAGTGCTTAAGTTAATGAGCGTATCTACACATAAGAGTTTATGGTCAGGTGTATTAGTATGCATAAGTATGTGTATGAATGCATGTGGTTGAATGAGTTAAGTGTAAGCATACTTGTGTAGGAATGCATTTTATGGGAATAGGTGCATGTGGTCATACATGAGCATATAAATGTATGTGTTTGTGTGTATGTTAACCTATAAGTCCATATATGTATGCATGTGCATAAATGCATTTAAGTGTTATTATGAATGTGCATTTACCTAATGTTAGCATGTGCATGAATGATTGTTAGCATGCATGAGCATGTGTATGCTTTAATGTATGTGACTAATGTCTTTTAAGTTTCTTAATGATTCTTGTATGATTACTAATATCCTAATGTTTTTTTTAGAAACATTGAAGATTAAAGAGCAATTGAAGTAAAGTGAAGTGAAGTGAAGTGACAGATTGAAGATCCATTTACCTTATATTTTCATTTAGTCAATTACCCATTTGTTTAGACATTTATCCTATTACTAAACCCTTACATTTGTATTAGAGTTATTGATTTGAGCCATTAGCTTATCAATTCATTTGTTCAAGCAGATTTAACATCAATATTATTTCCCATTGATTTCTTTGATGTCTTCTGAGTTATTCAATAAAGTCTGAGTACAGTAATATTGAAAACATTGAAAAAGCAACCGAAGGCCCTAAGCATTAGAATATCTTTTATGAACATTATCTTTAGGCTTGTATAGGAATTTGAACATTAATCTAGTGTCATTTCATCTTATGTCGCAAGAAGCCTCATCAAGTAGTTCCTTTCTACCTTCATCTACATTTGAGGCATTATTTCCTAAACCAATTGAAGTTGAAGAACTAGTAAAAGATAAGATAGTAGAAGAAACTTTTCATGACCCTATTAGAACTTCACATTTACTTTCTATTGTTCCACCTAGCATTGAGAGTAGTGAAGACCTTTTCCCACCATCCGTAGATAGAAACGATGATAATTTTCAAGACGATTCAAACAAAACTGAATGCCTTAAAGATCAAATAGTTAGCAAAAAACTAATCTTACCTTCTTATTTTTATGCGATAGAAAGATATAGAAATGCTCGTCCTTACGGCTCCTAGTTCTAAAAAAATAGTTCTTAATTTAAACTCGAATATATTAGAAATCTATAGTTTTTAACAATCCTAAACTGAGAAAGCAACCGAAATCCCTAAGCATACTTAGAAGCACCCTGCGTGCAGTCACACGGTTAGGTTAGCGTGATTCTTTTGGATGAACGTCAGCCTACCTTCACACCCCTCTACGACAGCGCGTCATCCACAAGTTCAAAGGGAGAAGGGACTTCACTCTCTTTAGCCCATTTCTCTTCTTGAATCTCTTGTAGGAATTTGGGTGAGTATTGATTCATAAAAGAAGATGTGTCTGGCTCTGTGGAGTTGGGTACATAGGCTTCGTGGGCAGGAAGGCTTACTCTTTTACTTGTCTTGCCCTTACTTGGAGGGGTCGGTTTCTTTTCTAATTGTGCAATCAGCCTCTCCAATCTTTCTAGTAGTCCATCAAAGTGCAACTGCGTCTTAGCTGAACTAGAGATGTTAAAGAGGCGACTGGCTTCAAACATGGTTTGAGCCAATTCCACCATCTTAGCACAAATTTTAGTTCATTCAAGCTCTAGTTCTGCTCTAGGGTAACACTTTTCATGATCGGTTACGTTGGCCCTTCTTGGATTCTGGCATGATATGCCTTAAGCATCATATTTAGGTCCTCGGGAGTGGGATCTGCTAGGACCGATCCTACTCTAGGCGGTGGTGGGATTGTGTGAGGTGGGTTGGAAGGTGGTGGTGGATTAAAGTGAGAGGGAGTTTGAGATGTAAGTTCAATTATCCTGGCTTTTGTTTCTCTTAGGCTTTCCTCAAGTTCACTCATCTTCTTTGCCCATTGCCTTTTCATTCTTTCGCGGCTATCCCTCCATGCTCTAGTCCTCTTCTTGGTTATGCTCTCAGTTTCACTAACTTTGGCACTCTTTTCTTGGCTTAAGCCTTGGTTTTGCTGTAAAGCCTGAGCTCTCGTGACCACTTGCACAGGTGCAGTGGAAGTTACACTTCCTGTGGAGTCTACAACCAACCCAGTAACGTTAATAGGAGTGATTTTTGGCATGTTATTGGGGTTCTTTGGGCAATCTCGTAAGAGATGCTCCTTTCCACAATCTTGACAAAAGCCGTGGATCCTTATTGAGTGGGGTTGTGTAGGTGCAGGCATGGGGCAATCACGAATAAGGTGATCTCCTTGACATCTGTAGCATGGTCCTCTAGGGAATGAGGGTCTTACCTGCCTAGGTTGAGGTCTAGAGTTGGGGTTTGCATACATGACATTTGCATACTCTGGCTCCCAGCTAGGCTCACCCGGTTCTTCACTATATTAGGACTCACCATGTTCAGGGGACTCCCTGTAGTAAGCTTGGGGTCTATCAATATGTGTAGATTCAAAGCTATGGTCACTAGGGTCACTTTTTGAAAGCAATGGTGTCACTGGCACTATAGCCCTATTCAAATTTTCTTCTGCAGCTGCATATTTTACGAGAATCACATTGGCTGGAGCAGGGGGTTGTTGGGTTAGCACCGGTTGAGGTCTCTGCTGGGCCTGATATTGTGGTTGGTAGGTTTGTTGAGGCCTAGCATACTATTGTGGTGGGTACTGGTTCTGATATCTTCCCTGTTGTGGATAGGGTTGAGGGTAGGTTTGCCTAACTGCTTGCTTATTGTATGGGCAGTCTTGTGCTGTGTGATTTGTGTATCTCCGTTCTATGGTGCAGTACTGGCTACTAGGGTTCACCTAGGGTTGAGCCATAATGGGACATACGTTCGCCATATGGTCACCTCCACAAGTATAGCATCTTTTCACTGGGGCAAATCTTGGAATTTTTTACTTGAGACTCCTAATTTCTGAGCTACTTTCTCAGAAAGTTCCTCAATAGATGTGGATTGAGTGGAAGAGAGGCTAGTAGAACTATCTGAATCTTTGTAGATTTTTGAAAGCTCTAATTCCTCCCCTAGATTGTCTTCAATGTCTATGCACATGCATACACACTCTTCTATCGTTCTAGGGTCCTTCAAGTACACATATGATCTCAACTTTGTACTTAGCAATCCATCCAAAAATAAAGCCACTTGTTTGGCTGGAGTGGGTAGCTCCGGAATTGGACATCTCTCTAGATATTGTCTAAATCTTCTTCCTGCAAGTCTAACCGTCTCTTGAGGAGTTTGCTTGAAGCTGTGAATCAATGAGGAAGTATTATGCCTTATGCCACTCTTAGAGAATTCAATAATGAATGCCTCCAAGAGTTGGTCTATGTTCCTGAATTGTCTCTCATTTA
Source organism: Ceratopteris richardii (assembly GCA_020310875.1). Taxonomy (NCBI): domain Eukaryota; kingdom Viridiplantae; phylum Streptophyta; class Polypodiopsida; order Polypodiales; family Pteridaceae; genus Ceratopteris; species Ceratopteris richardii. Next base: position 99,101,698 of record CM035437.1, read on the forward strand.
GTGGTTGAAACCACGTAAGGGTTGTGTTCCTAAGGGTTAGACCAAAGGCATTGTATTGCGTGAATAGATCCTCAACTTGTTCAGCTCTCAAGACTTGTCTAAATTCAGCCACATGATCGTATGGATCTCCTGTGCCATCGAAGTAGTTCTTCATGGACTTAACCAGTTGTGTAGGTCTCAAGGTTCTGGTGTGTTCCCTAGGCCTTGGCAGAGGAAAATCATCAGTGTTTCTTAGGTTTCTTGGAACTCTAGTTCTATGTGTTTCTTCTCTATCCGTCTCTGTTCGCGTTCGTTCTCTTCCTATTGGGTTGGCAAAGCTTACCTCAGGTCTATCTCTATTCCTGTCTCTTTGAGCTCCATGAGCTTGGGATGTTCCGGCTCCTGGGTGGCCATAAGAGACATTTGATCTCGGTTGGGGAAAAATAAATTCACCCTTCCAAGTGTAGGCATGCCTGCCATGTTCTGTAACCACAAAGATCCTTTCCGAAGTATGGTCTAAATAGGTCACTTCGCCTGGGCTATCAGGATCTTTGAATTCATAGATCGTAATTGTTCCTACCTCATTTGGTTGATCGGTCTTATACCTCCAAAAGGCTTCATCGGCTCTCAGTTGAAGAGCAATTCTATGCTCTTATTGTCCTGGGGAATCCACTCTGGTGTGAGGATTCTGGTAAGAACAGATTTGCCTCGAGGGGTTTTAGGCTCTCCACCTAAGTTTCCTTGCTCTAGGTCACCTATGTCTGGCTCTTGGATCACATTCCCAAATTCGTCTATCCTATCTGGGTGACTGGTGACCACGTATATGGTTTCTTCTTTGTCCAAGTATGCTCCATTTTCAAACTTGATTGCTGGATGTTCAATTCCAATGGGTTGGTCAGGGTTTTTAATCTGGACCACAGATCTGCCTAGCCATCCTCATAGATGCAAGCACCTAATCGGTTGGTCCTAAGGTATTCGAGTTGTGTCTTGTATGGGCCTTCTACCCGTTGTAAGTATGGCACACCGGAACTTCCTGTAGGTCTCTCCATACCGTGGGACATCTCAGACTCGCTAGTTTCAAAACTAGGGTAGTGAGAATGATGGCTCAACTGTTGGGCCCAAGACCTAGCAGTATGATTGACACTAGCCTCTGAAGACCTAAGACTCTTTCTATCTCTCCCTAGGTGTCGTCCTGATCTAAGGTTCATATACCTAGCTAAGCAATCCCAATTTTTACCCAAGGTACAACCTCGTTGCTGAGTTCTTTTGTATCAGTCACTTGATTCTTTTTTATGTTGATTATCGTGTTTATGATCTTGTCTGATATCACATCGTCAGGAATACTTGAGTTAATTTCCGCACTTTAAGTTGATTGTTCCACGTTAAGTTCCTTTCCTCTAAAGTTATCGATCACACACAGGTTATCTCTTGACTTGAACTTGACTTCTTAGATAGTCTTTGACTTGTCTCATGCCTATCGTTGGCCTGATTTACTTCGAGCACTACTCGCGTGTAGCCTAAGCTAGGAATTGACAAAGGGAGTTGAGAGTAATCCAACCTCACTTGCAGATCCCTTGCTCTTTGGTGCTCAAGAACCCCGTTCTCAAGCTTGTGGAATGCCTTCTAGTGCTCTCAGTGGACCTGTAAAAATCCCAAGGTTAGCTCAAGACTTAGACTCAAATGACTTAACACCTCACCTCCATTCATGCAATTTAGATATCGAATTGTTCTTTGGCTTTATGAAAAACAATCCCAAAGATCCCTCAGTTTTCTTCCCCCACGAGCTTTCCAACAAAACAAAAATCACAACAAACCGATTTCGTATGAGAAAGTTATGTCAGTTCAGGGTTTTGGGGCTAAAACAGGGTTGAAACAGGCTACCAAGCAAATAGGACTTCTCCAATTATTTTCTTATGGCCTCCCTATGTGCTCTAGAGTCCAATATTCATGCCCAAAATTAGCCAAAATCTTCAAATTACAAAACCCTAAAAAATAGGCCGAAAAAAGTTGTCAATCGCGATCGATTGGGCTGTCAACCGCGATGGACAGGGCTATCTATCGTGGCCTGTCAGTCGCGATGGACACGTGTCAATCACGATTGATGGGTGTCAATCACGATGGATAGGGGATATCGATCGCGATGGACTGGGGTATCGATCGCGATGGACTGGTGTCAGTCGCGATGGACTAGGATTTCGGGTTTTTCCATGGCTTTGTGTCAATCGTGGTCTATGCGTTGTTGTAGAGATTTTAATCTCTACTCTCGTTTCTACTTTCTTCAAATCAGAGCATTGTTCGTTGATCAAAGATTCAAGATACAATCGAGTATTGTTCGAGCCTTATGGAGGAAAAGATTTATTAGCAATGATAACAAGACAATTGATACAATAGAATTTTTGGCAAAGGGTGGTGGTTTCTCACATCTCTCAGTCCTCTGTTGGTTTTCCAAGGATTTGTAAATCATGGAGGAGTTCTTTTCAAGGTGTATATTGTGGGTGATTTCGTTGGATTAGTACGCATATTCTCTTTGCCACATGTGCACAAGTAACTAGGAAATGGAGTAATAGCCTTTCCTTGAGTCTTTCCTTGAGTAAAGTGGCAGATAACTAAAGAGTGGCAGACATGACGGGAAGTCTTCAATGAGGAATCAAGGAGATTTGCAGGTATAGGAAGAAGCAGTTGCGCATGCAGAAAGAGGGGCAAGTCACCCGCGTGCAGGACATCTGTTCTATTCTGAGAAAAGGAGGAGCATTGGTTCTGATCAGATGTTGAGCTGAAGATTAGAAAGAAAGAAAAAGGGCGGTTATGTCAGATAATTAAAGAAGATCTAGTTTGTACGTTTATTAACTATTCGGAAAGACGTGGACATTAGTAATGACTTAGCATACAGGAGCATCCATATTCTAAGATGACGGCGTATATTGAAGTTTCACGAAGCACTTATAGAAGCAGATACGAGCAAATAGAGGAGAGGAGGCGACAATAATCGGAGGCGCTTAGTAGTAAGGGAGGAGAGAGAACTATTCTCGAAAGGATAACTTGAAGAATATATAGCATAGATGAATGGAAGATGATGATTTGACGTTGATGGCAGGACAGAGATTATAGGACAGAAATCATAGCTGCGTGCTATAGGCCTGAAAGGGGAAAGAATTCTTTTTGCATCGGTGGATGCATGCTCGTTGCAGAAAAAGAGGAACGATGGGATGGTAAAGCACACTTCGCTTCCTTCATCTCAGAACAACAACGATCAGAAGGGCATATGACTTCAGGAGAGGAACAAAATAGAAAGAATTTCGGTGCAATTCACAAAATGTGTACCGTATTGCTTATCACATGGATTCAAAATGCAATAACATCAGATGAAGAAAGGTAGCTGCATCGTTTAGAAGTCAACGTTACCATCTTGATGAAGAATTATACCAACAGGTTTTGTTTCATTTCCTCCTTCATCGCAAAGAGTTGCGTGCACGAATGAATTGAAATATTCTCTTTCTGCTAACTTTCTTATGATTACTACTGGTATCGAAACTTTCACGTTTGAAGTTCTTGATTTGCTATGTAGAAGTTGGACTTAGCAAGTTTATTCTTTTGATCCACAACTCTAATAAATCTTGAACACAATCAGATCATATTTAATTGCTGAAAACACTTGCTACAACTGATTAATCTCCTAAACTGGTTAGACTTTAAGGCGTGACTACATGGATGGAGACGCATCCTCTTGAACAGGTTCAGCTACAGAAAAGATAAAGAATTGTAAGGAAAAGGATTTTATTATGATGTGTTGTAATGAAAATGTGACTTACGATTAGTTTCCTCTATAGATTTAAAGCTTAATTCTAAGTTTGAGTCCTTAAACTCGTTTCTTTCAATCTTAACTACAGTAGTATCTGATTTTAATGCAAATCTTAAATCAATAGATACTCAATTTGATCACGAGTTTAGGAATTTAGAAGGAATTCTTCATTATGAACTGTCAAATTTGAATGAGCATATGGAAACATTAGCAAATCATGTAAAAGAAATTTCAGCATTCAAAACTATTGGTCATGACATTGCAAGTTTAAAAGAGAACATTGAAAGGTTAAACAATCAAATACATGAAAGTGCTCTATGTGAATGCAAAGATAGATATCAAGTACGAGTTCAAAGTAGATCTATGTCTTCTATTGACCAAAACCTTTTATCCGATCATAGTAGAGTCGCTCCGAGGCCTTTATATCAAAGACCAAAGAGAACTGTAAGATGTTTCTGGTGTGACCAACTAGGTCGTACTTATGGGAATTGTGTGGCCTATGAGAAAGCATGTAGCCAACAATTGGTACTAGAAAGTGAACAGAAAATATGTGATTATCAAACACAATTACCTTTGAGATTAAACTTAGGTAGAGGGGGGATGATAGACTATTTTGATCAAACAAAATTGAGTCCTAAAACCAAACTTCAAAAACAATGGAAACCTAAGAGTCATAATGAGAAAAGTAATGTATGTCAATTACATTCTATGAACACCAAGATTGTGACTAAATGTGATTGCTTGGCTAATGATCAAACCTTTCTTAAACCTAAATCTATGAGTAACATTGATATTCAAACTACATCTAAGGATCAAGATACATTGAAAAAGATTAAGAAAGAAGATGTCAGGATAAAAGATGATAAAAATGAACAATCAATTGATGGAAATAAAGACATACATGTGGTTAAAATAGAACCTAAAGTCATAGAAAATGACAATAAATGTGACCAAAATAAAAATGATGAAAGAATAGTACAAATATCTGAAGATGAAAATCTTCAAATTCAATTAGAACATGATAAGAATATGGAAAAATGGGTACATGAAGCCATATGCAAGATTGAAAATAATATCAAAAACTCATCTAAAGTTAAGGAAAAGGAGAAGAATTTAAGAGAATAGTTTTATTGTGATGGAATTGTTTATTGAAGATAAAACTTTTCAATTTTTGATATTGCTTGCTGCATATATGCATGTTTTCCAAAAGTTGAGAAACATATACCTAAATTGTTTTGTTTTATGAAGTTTTTATGCTTGGAAAAGCTAGTTAAAAGCTTATGATAAAGTTTTGCATTATGATTTGCTTAACCAAAAGAATACTAAAATATAAAACACAAAGTTTGTTGGTTACAAATTAAACTAAAACATGTTTGAAATTATATGCACAATATGCTTGCAAATAAGTTTGATCAATATGCTTGTCATTTCCTAAACTTATGATGAACTTATGATTTTCTTTATTTCACAACTAGGAAGAAATCTAGTATGATGAACAGTTATGAAGACCATTATTATAATGAAATGATGAATATTTTGAACAAAATGATTTTGTTTACAACAAATATGATGGTTATATTATACTATGAACATTATGATTTTTTCTGAAATTTATGAACTTTGTTACAAAGGAATTTATGAACTTTGTTACAAAGGTTGAAAAAGCTAATGTGAAACTTATGAATTTTGTTTCATAGGTTGAAAAACCTATTGTAAAATTAAGAATGCATTATTTATGACAATTATAACCACTATGAATTTCTTATGATGAAATTTATGACATGATGAAGATGAATCTGATAGAATATATGAACTTATATTTGTAAGATAAATGATAATGAATATTACGTATTTTGTATCTTCTGCTTTATGACTACTTACAGGAATTGACGATGAGTTATGAAATTGCAGGTTAAATGATAATGAAGATTACTTGTTTTGTAGTTTCTACTTTATGATTGCTTACAGGTCCTGAAGATGAATTGATCAACATAATTGAAGATTTTATGCCAAAAGTTTTGATGAACTTAAAGAGAGCTGAAGATGGAGTCAATATAGATCAGGTGAAAAAGTTCTAAACCTGATTTATGTTTTAATTTATTATGAAAGTTCATGCATTATCATAATTAGATATGTACATTCTTTAGATAGGTTAAGAAACTTCTTAAAATTATGAAAAGTAGAATTTACACTGAAGTAGGAACGTGCTTGAATAGAAGATAGGGATTAGAGACCTATGGCTGTTATATGAATAGTTGACGGAACCCTTAACTTGCAACTCCTAGTAGAAGTAGACTTGTTTTATATAAGTAAGCTTCCTTAAATCTAACCCCTTTTACTAAAGAGATCCTAGTTCCCGCTTTAGCTTACCTCTAGATCCTTTGCTCTGATTAGGGGTTAAGCCTTTCCCCTTCATCAAAAAAGTTGCGAAGAAAAAATGAAAGTAGTACATTAATGGTTGTTGCATATGAAAAGAGGGAAAAAAAAAAAACAGAGACTGATTCTAAAAGGCAGGGTGCGATAACGCTTAGACATGTGGGAGTTCTTTTTGACAATTCAGAAGTGATGCGAACATCTGTGCAACCGTATGGGTGCATGTTAATCAAAGCACTCTACTTGTTTCCTGATTTTAATGATCATCTAACTCCTACTTAAATTTGTTTTTTAACGCACATCTATGAGACGAAGAGTTCTGATGTACTGAAGCTTGACAAATCTTGTTCATTATCTGTTCTCTGATGCTGACTATGGAAACTGGCGTTGTTTAACAAAATGGAGTAATAATGTTCACACAATGAGAAGTAGATGGAAGACATAAACAAAAGCTTGGTGACGAACGCTGAATAGATAATCGTTTCTGAACTCTGTCATATTTGTTTTTGTTTTTAATTACTGCAATTGACTACGTAATCAGTCAAAGATTGATGCTTGGATCTATTGTGCAACTTCTGTTTAATTATTATTTTGTGCGTTGCGTGGATCATATTATTCAGAAGCAGATTATGTACGCAGTTGATTCATATATGCAAAACAATATCTTATTATGCAGAAGCAAATCATATATGCAGTCGTTTTTTAGTAGTTTAAGTTATGAGTTTTGCGTTTTATGAGCCAATCTCTGTCATGCGATTTGCTGTTCTTTGTGCAAGTATTCACAGTTATGCTTTGTTTTAGATCACGAGCTTTGATAGCTACAATTCGGATTTGTGTTGCGGTACATTGTTATTCTGTGAATTCTTCTACAGGTGTCTGACATGCTTATATACTAAGCTCCATATCGAGAATATTGCTAGAGATCAGCATTGATCAACTTTTCATACTTGGTTTTGAGTCTTGGGAAACATCGGTGACCTAGTAGAGAGGAGGAAATTCGGATTATATTGGTGCAGAAGAGCAGTTATGATCAGGAATATTAGATCATATGAGTGGACATATCATTGTTGTTTAGGGCCAAGCACGCTTAACTGCGGAGTTTTGATGTTCAGACAGTAGTAGTATCCCATCCATTCAAATTGTGATGTTTGTTTCCTCTCTAATATTTGTTCGTATTGGTGATATGTTCTAAAACCATTTCTGTTTTCTTCGTTACGAGGTAGAAAACAAACTTCATTCTTATCTGTCATGAAATGATAATTAGTTGTTTTGATCTGAAGTTGCACGCTTTATGCTAATGTGACACACAATCAAGACTGATTGTGAAGGACACTGAGAAGAAGAAGAACAGTGCTTAGCTCGTCCAAACGAAGTCACAAGCATCTGAAATAACCCTCTGCCAAATGTCTGGACTGAACAGGAGCAAATGATTGCTTATTCTCTGTGTTGAAAAGTGGCACGATTATCACCTTATAAATGTTCCGCGCAATAATCGATAATAGATTTTCTTTGAAAATGCAAAAAGTTTGAGATTATGAGAAAGGAGTTTTGCATTTGTTGAATATATTTCTTGCGGATGTTTTTATAATCTTGAAGTATTAGATCGCCCAAATGAAAAGTCGTTGAAACTAATGGAATTTAACTGTTTCATATTACAAGGTTTGTCGAGACAAATATCTGTTCATTTTGTATAAAGTAAAAGTTAATTTTATTGAAGGACAATTTTACAGCACTTACAGCCAAAGGGAAAACTGATATCTGAATACGTATTATGCTTTTCAAGCATTCCTTGAGCCTTCATTGTACCTCAGTTTGCTCTAAGCACCCTGCGTGCGCCGTTCGCGAGACGACTAAATTGATCCGCCAGTCGTCAGAATTCGCTCCCACAGCGTCCCGATGGATACATTTTTTCACCGAGATGGGGTGTCAATCGTGATATTATGTCAGTCGCGATGGACAGAGGTGTCCTTCGCGATGGACACGTGTCCGTCGGGGTCTGTCAATCGCGATGGACAGGCTGTCTGTCACGATGGACACTGTCAATCGCGATTGATGCTGTCAATTGTGATGGACAACAGAAGTGCAAATTTTTTAGAAATTTTTGTGGATTTGTGATGTGCAAGGTCTCTAGTCTACTGTGGTGCACTTAGTTTTACCAAAGGAGCAATTTTTTTGTCAATCGCGATCGACAGAGGTCTGCGACACAGAGACATGACCGAGCTTTTCCGTACCTACGCGACGTGCTGGAGATGATGGAACAGCCAATACCTGCAAGAAAACTCAAGAAACATGCAAAAATAGCACACAACAATTCTCTCTCTCGCTCTCTCTCACAAGTGAAATGAGGAAAATGGAAGGGAGAAGGTGATATGATCAAAAATTGAAATTTTTTGTGATGATGAAGATGGAGATTGGATATGGTGAGGATGATGATGGTGATGATGATGGTGAAGTAAAAAAGAGAAAAGTAAGAAAAATAAAGAAATTACCTACAATGCCAACGTCACAACTCTATGTCTTACCATCACACACTCGTCCTCAAAGCTCGATCCCCGGCAACGGCGCCAAAATTTGGTGTAGCTCAGTGATGAGTAGCACCTCCTTTAATGTCAATCCGGGAAGACGTGAGGATGGTATGAAGACCTCGAATAAGTGATGGCACAAGTGCGTGAGTGAGAAGCACACTAACATGCACACACATACACACACATACACACACACACAAGGTAAGACAAAGAGAGAAGCAATGGAGTTCTTTAGATTACTTCAAAAGTGCTCATACAAGCTCAAATCTATTACAAGCTAACCCAAAAAATGAGCTCTCTAGCTCTATTTATAGTTTTTGACTAGCTTTTGGCCCTATCCAGACCTAGTGTTCGACGTAGTTAAAAATTAGGTTCTAGGGCCTATTTGGGGGCTCAAACGAAATCTAAAAAATGTGAAACTTGATAGGTGGGTACTTCTAAAGCTCCTCAAGCTCAAGGACTCCTTCGCTTGCACAAAATGGAGCTACAAAAGTATGAAATGGTATTTACAATGATTGTTAGTGATGAGAATCACTGTTATAAAGATGTTGATTTGGAAAAAATTGAAGGGCCTATTTGCCAGATCTGCGTTGACTGCTCTGTCTACTTAATCCTTCTCTTTGCTCTGACTCTCTCTGTTGGTTTCCCTGTCTCATCAGTCCTTGGGTGCCCTGACTGCTATCAACACACATAGATGCGCACACATACACACACATATACATACACACATACACACATAGACACATACACACATTATGATGCATTCACACACATACACATGCATACACACATAGACACACATATACACACACACTACACACATACACACATACACACACATATATGCATACACACACACATAGAGAGACATACACACACATACACATACATGCATACATATACACATACATGCATACATATGCATACATAATGCATATGCATATGCATACAATGTACATACATACTTACATGCATACATAATGCACATGCATAGATACATACACACACATGGACACATACACACATACACACATACACACATAGACACATACACACACATAAACACATACATACTCATAGATACACACATATACACATAGACACACACACACATACACACACATATACACACACATACACACATAATGATGCATACTACACATGCATACACACATACAGACACATATACACACACATACACACACATATATGCATACACACACATAGAGAGACATACACACACATACACATATATGCATATATATATGCATACATAATGCATATGCATATGCATACATACCTACTTACATGCATACATAATGCACATGCTTACATACACATACGTAATGCATACACACACATATGCATACATAATGCATACACACACATACACACATATGCATACATAATGCACATGCATAGATACATACACAGACATAGACACATACACACATAGACACATACAAACACATAAACACATACATACTCATAGATACACACATATACACATAGACACACACACACATACACACACATATACACACACATATACACACACATATACACACACATATACACACACATACACACATAATGCTGCATACTACACATGCATACACACATACATACACATATACACACACATATATGCATACACACACATAGAGAGACATACACACACATGCATACATGCATACATATGCATACATAATGCATATGCATACATACATACTTACATGCATACATAATGCACATGCTTACATACACATACATAATGCATACACACACATATGCATACATCATGCATACACACACATACACACATATGCATACATAATGCATATGCGTACATACATACTTACATGCATACATAATGCACATGCTTACATACACATACATAATGCATACACACACATATGCATACATAATGCATACACAGACATACACACATATGCATACATACATGCATACACATACACACATAGACACATACACACACATAGATACATACACACACATAAACACATACACACTCATAGACGCATAGCCACACGTACACATAGACACATACACATACACATACACATATACACACACACACACAAACATACACACATAGACACATACACACATAATGATGCATACACACACATACATATGCATACATACATGCATACACATACACACATACACACACATAGATACATACATACACATAAACACATACACACTCATAGACACACACACACATACACATAGACGTGCACACACATACACACACATATACACACACATACACACATAGACACATACACACATAATGATGCATGCACACACATACACATGCATACACATGCATATACATACATACATGCATAAACATACACACATAGACACATACACACACATAGATACATACATACACATAAACACATACACACTCATAGACACACATACATACACATAGACACACACACACATATAAACACACACAAACACACATAGACACATACACACATACACACATAATGATGCATACACACACACATATATGCATACACACACATAGAGAGACATACTCACACATACACATACATGCATATATATACATACATAATGCATATGCATATGCATACATACATACATGCATACATACACATACATAATGCATACACACACATATGCATACATAATGCATACACACACATACACACATATGCATACATACATGCATACACATACACACATACACACATAGACACATACACACACATAGACACATACACACACATAAACACATACACACTCATAGATGCACACACATACACATAGACACACACACATTCACACAGACATATACACACACATATACACACATAGACACATACACACATAATGATGCATACACATACATACACATGCATACACACATACACACACATACACGCACATATATACACACACACATGCATACATACACATACTTAATGCATACACACATACATATGTACACGTATATATATTGATTTCTAACCATTTTGTTTTATATGTTAGTATTATGGATCTCAATAGAGAGAGAAAGGCGAAACTCACTCTCATAAAAAGTCTTATGAGAGCAAGAGTTCCGTCTGATACTCTAGGGGCCATAATGTGTGATTACTCAGAGATGTTTGATGAGGAGCTGGACCATACGATCCAGATGCTACAAGGGCTCTTCTACGGCTCCACATGCAAGAAGAGAGCTATCTGCTCATAGGTATGTTTTTTCTTCATAAACTTTTTTAAAGATATTATAACACATATTTTTATTTATTTTTATCTATCTATTTTCAGGACACCTATACCACCTCCAGCACGTGATAGCAGAGCAGAGTTGCCTATGAGGACATGCATAGGCACCTTAGGACTAGAGTGCGATATAGACCCTGAGGGGAATATTGTGTACATAGGGAATGGATTGGATTTCAAGACAAGGATGCGGACACTATGCGACTCTTACCTACGCTTTATCCTCTTACCTTGGAAGTAAATAAAAATTTTACATATAAATTGAAATAAATATCTTATGTTTTATTTACATTATGTTTTTTTTTGTAGTGAGCATGATGAGAGGGAAAAAAAATACGTACTTAGTTCCCTTGAGACAGAGTTTGGGAGAGGATGGTCGATTAAGTGGTGTCTAAAAGAGATGCGGACACTTATGGCTCATCGTCGCGATAATGCACGGTATGCACTGCTTTTATGTATATATATGTGGATATGAGTATGTGTGTTTATGCATGTATGTATGTATATGAGAGAGAGTGAGAGAGATAGAGAGAGAAGAGTGAGACTAGAGGTATAAATACACGCATACACACATATACATCATACATGCATATTTACACACATATACATATACATGCACATTTATACATACACACACATACATGCACATTTTTACACACACATACACATGCATGCAGTTACACACATATAATGAATACACATAGACACATACACATACTCACATACACGTACACATACTCACATACACATACACATGCATAATCATATGTACACACACATAGACTCATATAATCATATTTACATGCATGTATACATATACACATGCATATATACACACACAACACATGCATATGCACATATAGATACACATACATACACAACACATGCATACACATAAATAAATAAATAAATCCTATTTCAAAAATCCTAAATTGAAAACACTAATTTTGATATTAGGGTTTTAAAACCCCTAATTTAAAAACTCTAATTCAACCTTTTAGCCATATGTTTGAAGTACATGTACACATTGCATCTATTCCTCCGACGTCCTACTAGAGAGATGTCTCTCCTCTCAACCTTATGCCTCTATATATAGATACTCGAATCAACGAGGATCATAATATATACAAAGATATATACACATCATGTAGATAGGATACATAAATATAAAATGGAGTAGATATATTATGCACCACACATACATGCCTAAATGCACACATAAATATATATATACATACTAACATATTTACATGTACACATTTACACATAGACATATATACATATATACATGTACACATCACATATACATGCCTACATGCACACATAAACATATATATACATGCATACATATTTACATGTACATATTTACACATAGACACATATACATATATACATGTACACAATTATAAACACTTGCATATATTACATGAATACATGAATATTTTACATAAATGCATATGCATATATACACATATGCATATTTAACACATGTATACATATATCACACACATGCAAACACATACATATACATGAAATACATATATATGCATACTAACATATGTATATATATAATACACATGAATACACACACATATGCATACATACATGATAAAAATTTGCTCCTCGAAGATAAAGCTATATATAAAATAATTAGTCATACCCCCAAGCTTCATGTTCTAACTTAGAAGAACATGATTTCATCTCTCTAGTAGGATTCATCGTTATTCAAGTTAATAAAAAAATCTATTATCTGATATCCATTCAGAAGCTTCAAATTATTGATCGATAACTAGAGTAGAATTTACTATGTAATCTGCTCATATGTTTTCATTATTGCCATCATTTTGGTAAGACATCAATATAGTCTCATCTTCATTATCCTTATTGATTTCATTTATTATTGATGGATTAATATCTATTTCTGGTAATTCCTCTTCCTCATCAGTAGAATCAGCATGTAGAGAATTATCCTCTTCATAAAAAATATTAGTATCATTATCACGTAAAATGATTCTAATTTCTATTTCAGATGTTGATGTATCAGTATCTGATGCTGAATCATCAAGAGGACTTTCTTCGATCTCTCTAACAATAAACTGTTCAAACAATGACCTACCTCTAGGTTGCACATGAATGACTTGCCACCAAGGATGAGCATCTGGGTTTTTATAAAAAAATGCTCGTTCAATATGCCTAGGAAGAATATATGGTTCTTTAGTAGATCGCATTACCTTGGAAGAATCAATTGCCCAAAACCCAAATAATTCCTTTCTTAATGTGGAATTACTACCTTCATACTCCGCTCAAAACTAGTCAACCTTCAATATGACCTATCAAAATATATAACAACAAAAACCCATTATTAGGTGCTTAAAAAACTAACTAACTTTATAAAAAAAATATAAACTTTTTTCTACCTGTTTGAATGTACAAAATGAAATTTCGTAGATACCAACAATAGTTCCTACGTAACCAAGTTCACTATCTATAAGGTTCATGTCTTTTGAGCTAGCACATGATAGTTGCTTGAAAGAAGCAACAATACTAGAATCCTCTATTTTACGTAAAGAATCAATGGCTTTGATTCTAATATGCTATCCAAAAGCCCACATATTAGTGAACATTCGAGCCTGCAAAATAAATTCAATTAGTAAATAGAAACTAACATACATATATGAAAAAAATAAAATATTATTTTAATAAAATTACCTTTCATTCACAACCTATCATTAACTCTCTTTGCTCATCTGAAATTTCTTCATTATTTGCGTTGGTGCGTTGCAAACGACTATATAGCCAATCCGTGAAAGAAGATATATGTGTAATCTCATTATTATCGAGATTACGTCTAAATCTTTTGTTTTTTCGCCTTTTACTTCGGAGATTTTAAAGTTCCTCGTACTCGCTAAGGAATGCTTGCATGCATTCGCTATTATATGCTACAAAAGTAGAAACATCATTTTTTCCTTGAAATGTAAATAAGAATGGAACCCCCTTACCTGATAATACCTCATTTGTTATTTTTGAAGAAGACTCGTTGGTCCATGCACATGGAGCTTCTTCATGAACTCTTTCAAGGTACTCACTAACGTAATACATGCACTCTTCAAGTATCCAACCCTTTGCCATGGATCCTTCTGGTTTCGCTCTTTGTCGCACATAACCTTTTAATACTCCCATAAATCACTCGACCCAAAACATCCATCGAGTGTTGACAACACCTGCAATCTCTATTTCATCTACAAGATGGACTAATAAATAAACCTGAATATCAAAAAATGAAGTAGGAAGTTCTTTCTCCATCAAACATAGTAGCTCTTTGCATTCACATTTTTTTTGTGGGATTGAGTTTTTGTCAATCTCTTTGGATGTAATCCACCTATACATATCATTAAAAAAATTATAAAGAAGTTAATTAAAAAATAAAACATATCCAATATTCATACATATTAAATATAAAAGTATCATAATTACCTTATAAGTGATCCAAGACGATAGATCACATCTCGTACTCCTTTCGTTGTACATCCATCGATAACCAAAGGTAAAATATGTTTCAAAAAGTTATGCCGGTCATGGGTCTTTAACCCAGATAAGCTCTTATCATCCATAGTAAACATGTTTTGAAAAGATGCTCCATATCTTGTAGGAGTCTTAATCAATTGAATTCTATTGTTGATAGTCTGTATCTCTTTTGTTGTAAGTACCCAAGGAGCAGGTGCATAAGTCGTTTCTTGTTGATGTCTATCAAAAACTGGCCATAACTTTGGTTTGGATTTTTGATCTTTCAAATCATTCCTTGATGTTGTGGTATCTTTTAGTCCAAGAAGATGCTGCCATAACGAATAACCAATATTTTTGAATATATGCATAGGATCAAGAAGATGACATACTTTTAACTCTTTCCAATACTCCAAAGAATACCATATTGATATGTTCTCTGCGAGTGCCAATTTTCCTTTACCTCTGTTCACATACTCATTATCTGAATCATCACTAAAGATTTTTGCTTCTGGATCTATCAAAGGTCCATCTGTCCATTTTTTATACCAATCCATAGGCGTCATAGTTTTGGACACTGACCTGTTTCAAGCTTTCCATTAAAATGTATCGCTTCTCTTTTAGATCTTAATGGATGATCATCAAGCAAGAATCGTCGATGTCCAAGATAAATATTTTTATTGAGATTTTTACTATAGATTGATCTCAACCAATCACCACAATATGGACAAGCTTTATAACCCTTAGTAGATATTCCTGCATCATGAAAACTGATAAAAATATAATTAGATTAAATCATATTTATTTACATGCATATTCAATAAAAAAATTACATCAATACTTGAACAAACACCATATCTTGGAAAATCGTGAATAATCCAAGACACAATACCACGAACCGTAATATGTCTTTCATTGATGCTTTTCGATACATCAATGACATTAATACCTCTCCATAACTCTTGAAGATCGTCAATGAGAGGAGCAAGATATATATTCATATCTTTAACTTGTCTTTTGCCTGGGATTAAAAGTGAAAGCATTAAATGTTCCTTTTTAATGCTAAGATATGGCGGAAGATTGTAGTTTATGACTACCACTGGCCATGTTGACCATTTACTGGATTTCATGGAGAATGGATTAACCCCATCTAATGCAACTCCTAACTTTAGATTCTGTGGATTTTGTGCAAATTTAGGCCATGTAGAATCAATATGCTGGAAAGCAACACTATCATGAGGAATTCTGATTATTCCATCAGTACTTTTGTGATCATGTCCCCAAGTCAAAAGCTTTGATAATTCGGGACTTTGAAACATATGTCTAATCCGTGGAGCCAACGGAAAATGTCTCAATACCTTTTTTGGGATTTTACCTTCTTCGCCCTTATATTGAGGAGATTGACATTTGGGACATGTCAAAGAGTCTGCATATTCACCTCTATATAAAATACAATCATTAGGACATGCATGTATACATTGATAATCTATACCAAGATTGTTGATTATCTTCTTCATATATGCATATATATATATATATATATATATATATATATATATATATATATATATATATATATATATATATATATATATATATATATATATATATATATATATATATATATATATATATATATATATATATATATATATATATATATATATATATGCATATAATTTTATATATGTGTATGCTTATGTGCATCTTTCAAAATATTCGCGCAAAATTTGATTGTTTTGGATGGCAGGATACGATTGTTTGTTTTGGAGGATATGAAGTATGTACCTTCATTGAATGATTTGTCGATTCTATCATATGTTCAGTTTGAAAGTGTGAGAAGCGGGTTTATAATTGCTATTCAAAGAATTTGGCACTGTTTATAGGCCATACGATGGTGACCTGGATGAATCACATGCACAGAGGTTACTCAAGATAGAGCAACCTGATTATAAGGGACTAGTACCAGCAAGATTCTTGGGGTATGCAGTAAACCTCTTGCATGTCAATGATGAGCATCTGAACTTTAGGATACAAAGTGAAAATCATGGTGGCTTGAGAGGATCACTTTTATACAGCTTGTTCAAAGAAATTCAGGTTTATGACACTGAAGTTTTTTGAACAAGCTGTATAAAAGTGATCCTCTCAAGCCACCATGATTTCCACTTTGTATCCTAAAGTTCAAATGCTCATCATTGACATGCAAGAGGTTTACTGCATACCCTAGGAATCCTGCTGGCACTAGTCCATTATAATCAGATTGCTCTATCTTGAGTAACCTCTCTGCATGCAATTCATCCAGGTCATGTACCATTGTATGGCCTATAAACAGTGCCAAATTCTTTGAATAGCAATTATAAACCCGCTTCTCACACTTTCAAACTGAACATATGATAGAATCGACAAATCATTCAATGAAGGTACATACTTCATATCCTCCAAAACAAACAATCGTATCCTGCCATCCAAACAATCAAATTTTTCGCGAATATTTTGAAAGATGCATTAATAGTTTTAAAAGATGCACGGATAAAAAGTGTCCATTGAATTCAAGTTCTTGTTCTTACCTTATCTAAAGTAAGAATAAAAACCTGCATGTATTTATATATATATATATTTATGCATATATATATAAATAGATAGAAAATTGAAAATTATACCTTAATAGTGTCGAAACAGATACATTACTCCATCCAAAACGATTCTGAAGGTTGAGAATAAGTAAGCTCGCACTTAGTCGTGTCAAACGACTTCCTTCATATACATGCTTTAGACATTCCTCTCGAAGATATTTCTCATTTTTAGAAATATCAATGCTCTCACTATCATTTTGATACCAATCCTCAATAAAATCTGCCATGCCATCATCTTCATCATTGTCACACAAATCTTGTACTTTATCGTCTTTTGAATATAGATCTTTCAACTTTGCATATTGCACAGGATTAGTTTTGCATAGCCTCCTCATGGAAGCTTCTGATTAATGAGGTCTTACTGGTAATTGTGAATGCTGTGGAGGAATATCATCAACATCATACGTTGGAATCTACACATATAAATAAAATTCATTAGTATTCCATAAATGACTAAAAAGTAAACTTTAAATAAAAAATTAAGTATATAACTTATTAAATATGGATATAAAATTTTTATTCTCTCTAGCTAAAAGGTGCTCTTGGAGGTCTACGCCATCCATAATTCATTAATAGTTCATCACCAACATGTAATGTAGTAATAGCATTGACAACTATGTATCTTGATACATCTCTACTCACGTATGGTAATTCATGACTATTTTCACGCTCCTCAAATGTGCAATTAGTCCTTGAACTATTATGTAACCCTCGACTACTATTTATTAAACATGCTATATTTCCATGTGTGTAAGGTCTTCCATCAATATATAATCTTTCATTTTCTGCATGTAAAATCCTTCTACTAGTAAGGGATGCTGCATTCAAGCATATTCCATAAGTACTCATGCTTTGAACATAACGTGAAAGTGCGATGCCAATCTCCCCATCGATATATAGGACCACAAAATGACATAAGAGTGACTTCAGAGTTCGGAGGCACATACAAATCCTCTACAATAAAGAGACCACGACCAGCATTAGTAATAGTGGATGGAGCAATCATATAGTGATTACCCCAAAAGTTGAAAACCTCTCCATCTAAAGGAAGTGGTCCTCTAATCCATCCTCCATATCTTCTTCTATCATATGTTTGTACTAAAGAACGATCACTTATAATTGATGAACAGCAAGTCCATTATGTGTACGAGGTATATTAACATTATGAGAAAAATTATCATCATCATCATCATCATCGAGCAAGTATTCTTGTATATCAACAATTATTTGATTTTATATATGGTTTTTAAATAAAATAATGACATTAATATATATAGAAAATACATACCCAAGCATTATCATGTTGACTAGGTGATGGTGCATGCTCAAAAGTACCATACTTTGCCTCATGTTCAATACATTCCAATCGTGGTCTTCGATACGTGCCATAACAAGAGTTACACCAACATATAATATGCTCTTCGTAGTAAAATTCATCATAATTCCTATCGGAGGACACATGTGAAGTCGTTGCATGGGTAGGGGGTGGTGGAGTACCCTCTGATTGATCCGAATCTGCACATAATAAGAAACAAAAAAAATATAAGTTATGTATCCATCAAATATATTTAAAATTAAATGTTTGATATACTTATAGTATAAAGTCGTTGCACGATGAGGAGATGGTGGTGCAGTTCCATCTGATTGATCAGAATCTACAAATAATGGTATTTGATATTAATAATATGATTATCTACATACACAAAAAATTCACATATGTATGTATGAGTATGTGCATGTGCATGTGTATGTGTGTATATATGTATATGCATGTATATGTATAACTCTATGTGTATATCTGTGTATGTGCATGTATATGTGTATATGTAGGTATGTGCATGTGTGTGTGCATGTGTATATGTGTTTTAATACTTTAATTATATAATTCATTCATATGTGTGTACCTAAGTGTATATGTATGTGTGTGTATATGTATGTATGTGCATGTGTATGTGTGTGTATATGTATGTATGTGCATGTCCATGTGTAAGTGTATAAGTGTGTATGAGTATGTGCATGTGCATGTGTAAGTGTATATGTGTGTATGAGTATGTGCATGTGCATGTGTAAGTGTATATGTGTGTATGAGTATGTGCATGTGCATGTGTAAGTGTATAGGTGTGTATGAGTATGTGCATGTGCATGTGTATATGTGTGTATATGTATGTGCATGTATATGCATAACTCTATGTGTATATGTGTGTATGTCCATGTATATGTGTATATGTAGGTATGTGCATGTGTGTGTGCATGTGTATATGCATGTGTACGTATGTGCATATATATGTGTATAATGTATGTATATGCATGTGTATATGTATGAAACATGCATGTGTATGAGGATGCATTTCCATTTGCATCCATGTGCATGCATTTGAATGTGCTTGCATGTGGATGTGCATATACATGTATTTGCGTATATGTTATTGTGTGTATGTATATATATATATATATATATATATATATATATATATATATATATATATATATATATATATATATATATATATATGCAATAATGCATGCATGTAAATCTTTTTATGTGGTTGTAGAAATGTTTGTGCATATGCATGTGTATATGTGTGTATGTCTAAGTGTATGTGCACATGTATCTGTGTGTATATATGTGTGTGTATGTGCATGTGTATATGTGTATATGTGTGAAAGTGCATCTTCATCATGTATAAGTGTATAAGTGCATATCAATAAGTGTGAG
>CM035437.1:99127511-99135011 GCA_020310875.1 Ceratopteris richardii
GTACGTATATTTATATGTATATGTATATTGTTAAAAGCGCTTTCTGTTAAGCCACTTTTAATATCATTTCTGGGTTCTTGGGGATGGATAGGGGTCTGAAAGTTCAGAGGCCCTTTGTTTAATTTTCCCAATTCTATCATGCAATCAAATCGTTAACTGTCTTTCAATCCGAAGATTATCACGATGCAGTACGCTTATCACGCGAATTAACAACTATGAATGCGCACAGTCTTATTTTAAATGTTATCGTAGCATTACTGTGTTAATGTTTAAGTACTGTAACTCAATAGATAGAATACAATACTCAAGATTTTTTTGCAACCTTGCAACACAGCACCCAGCGCGATCGCCCTGACAAACAGTCTGGCGATCCTCATCTATCGCTGAACGCCGTGCTTGCCTTTCATTAATCAATAGAAAGTTACAACTCTTCGTCGTGCCTTTCGGGTGCGTGCGAATATATATATATAAAATAAAATTACAATCCAATTCGGAGGCTTAACACTGGCACGCACGGTGGACTCGAACCCAAAAAGGAATATTCAGTCAAGGCTCATCAATAATGCCTTGTATATACAGGGTTCTAGCGAGTTTAAAAGTGCAAGTAATCTTCTACTTTAATGAGTCCAGCATAGTTTTCAAAATATCCAGCTCGACCAGTTGTGCATCTCTTCGAACCGAACTAACAGAAACTACCTCGCTCATCAATAATTCCGTCTGCGTTTGCAAAAATGATTCCTGCAGATAAAAGTCATTGGCTAGCGCAGCATCTCTTCTTAGCTTTATTTCGGTGATCTCTGCCTCAATTCTCGCAAGCCGATCAACCTGAACGCCTAACTGCTTCTCTCTTCGTTCTAGTTCTTGAGCTTGATACTGGATAGTTTTATAATAGGCATCTCTCTCTTTCATGATACCTTCCATCTCTTTCTTTATCTGAATCGTCCGAATTATCTGTGCATCCAAATCAGGACTCTTCTGATAAAGTTCAGCGGACATTGTCTTGAGTTCTTCAGTGTGCTACATAGCCGAGTCGGCCATTTCTTGTCCCTTCTGTGTCACTAGCTCAAGATCCGCACGTGTTTCTTCCAGCAAATTGCCGAGCACCACACCAGCATCTTCTTTGTCTTGCACCATCTGTTCTAAGTGACCGATTTCTTCATCCCGAGCTACTAGGAGAACGGTCTTCTCCTTCAACTCAGCTAGTGTGTTGTCACGTTGGACAATTAGATTATCTTGCTCTGCTAACCATTCTTGGAGTTGCTGAAGCTGAATGTGCAGGGCATGTTTCTCTGCTTTGACCACATTTGCTTCTTCCTGTAGTGCGGCAATATCCGCTTTGAGCAAATCCACTTTACCTTGCAATTCCTGGTGAATGTGCTGAGTGGCTGACTTCATTTGGAGGGGCAATTGCTGAGAAAATTATATAAGCAGGCGGCCCATTGACTCCAATTCAATGAACATGATTGTGAGGGAGGAAGAGAAGGAGGAGGTTGTGAGGATGAGGTAGAGAACAGATGAGGGGAGGGTGGTGGAGAGTAGTCGGGAGAAGATAAATGATGGGTGGATGCCTCACGGATGGCAGTGGAGATTGCAGCAGGAATAATTGGAACAGGCTCAAAACTGGTAGTTGGCAGAGGGAGATGAATAAGGGTGTTTGGAACCAAAACAACTCCGGTCTCATGCTGATTGATCTCCTCAGCAACTTCAGTAACATCCTCAGCAGTGCCAATTACTTCGTTGATTGCTTCTACGTGGACCTCAGTAGTTGGGGATGAAGGAGATTGGCATTCCTTTCCTTCAGTAGTTCGGTAATAATTGCATCAGCTTTGCCTACAGTGATTGGTGATGAGGGGGATTGACAATCCATGCCTCGAGTAGCAGCTTCGATCTCCTTTACAGCATCCTCATCCGGTTGATGAGATTCTTCTCGTGAAGAGACTTCCTCGACATCTTCCATGTGTGCACCTTGTTACGGCTACTAGATAGGAGAAGATGGGACGAAGGATTCTACTTGGAGAGAGGTCTCGGTGTCGTGGAAGACTTTAGCTTCGTGACCTGCAGTGGAGCACTGTACTTGGCTTTCGGAGGGACTAACGCGTCTGCGTTTGCGGTGAGAAAATTGAAGCGAATCGGCATCGTCATCATCTTTGTCTTCGACCATTTGAGTAGATTCTTCATGTAACAGAAAAGGAGCGGTTGGAGGGGCTTGCACGGCTTGTATCACCGGAAAGAGGAAGGTTAGGATATGAGGTAAGCGTGTGCTAGGGATATCATGCTTGGTGATTTGCTTGGTAACCGCTATGCATTCATGGTGAATGCGCCTAAAGAAAAATGCCGTGAAATTCACAGGTTCGCGGGAAGCTGTATCTATCATGGAATAAAAGGGTCGAGAGATACCATAAGTGCGTTTTTGCAAATTTAACGCAACGACCAGGAATTGCAGAGCAGTACGCTCTGGTTCAGGTTGGCAAAGGATGGCGAACTAATTAGATGAGTTCCGGGGAAACACCTTCATGGTGGCAAGAGGAAGGAGTGGACCATTCTCCAATCCTTCCTAAGGGAGTCGGAATCCCTCAGCAAATGTGGCTAAAGTGATTACTCCACGAGGGTTTAAACATGTAACCGGCCAACAGTACTCTGTAGCCGGTGTGGCGGCGATGGTAGAAATAATCTATGCATGGAACGGATGACACTCCACTGAATGCCAAGGCAATTCAGCGAAGGTCAGCAATCCCCAAGCGCGCAAGTACTCACTCACATCTGGAGTGAGTGCCACACAGAAGGTTGATATATTGGCTAGAGCTTCCATGGTGCGCACAAGGATACGAAAACATAGAGTACACAGAGCTCGCAAACACACAAACACAATAACGATTATCCGTGGAAAGAACAAGATTAAGTAAGAGCACGGGAAACATTAGGCGGAAAGAACCCTAATCATAATGCAGTATTGGAGAGATATCCTTCATAAGTGCGGCATGCATGCATGAACAGAAGCAATGACATAGAGGCGGCTATTAATCATGATTAGATCAGCAAAATAGAAGGATTACGGTCAGATAGTCAACCAAAACACGGGAAGTAGAAAAAGAAAGCCATTAACAAGTGAAAAATGAAAAGAAAAGAAAATGATCGAGTACACCTCAAGAGTTACTAGATATCGTGTAATAAGGGCAGAGCTTGGAGCCATTAATCACTTTTGGAAGGAAAACACCTGTTAAGGTCACCAACTGAAAAGTGGCAGGTCCCACTTGCTTAGCAATCCGGTATGGACCGAACCACCGTAACTTAAATTTTCCCAGAGATCTATTGGCTTTAGTATTATAGAATAAAACAAGCTACCCAATCGTGAAGAGAGGGGTTTTTAGAAAGCGACCATGAGTACGGGCTTGGCGTAGCTGAACTTCTTGAAGAAGTAGGAAACTTTCCCAACGTTGTTCATCCAATGATCTAAGCACATCCAACCGAAATGGAAAAGATTCTTCCGGCAGCAATTTTTGAGATAAAGCAACTCGCAGGCCTGATACCACTACTTCCATTTAGCGCAATAGCTTCTAGGCCATAAGCGAGTTTAAACGGAGTCGTTCCGGTTGCCACTTTGTACATGGTCCGGTAAGCCCACAATACGGCAGGTAAGAGTTGGTCCCATCATTCCGGACATTCCAAGATAAATTTCCGAAGAATATTCAACAGTCTTATTGGTACTCTCAGCCAGACCATTGGCACGTGGATAGTAAGGTGAGCTGAATTTGTGTACAATCTGGAAAGACTGAGTCAGCACCTTCATTAAAGTATTTGCGAAATGTGTACCTTGGTTCGTCACTATTTCCAGAGGTAATCCATATCAAGGGAAGACATCCTTCATCAAACATTTTGCCACCAAAACAGCTGTGGCAGAACGTAAAGCCCAAGCTTCCACCCACCTAGTGGCATAATCTGTACATGTCAAAATATATCGGTTATTGGTGAGGGTAGCTGGGGTGTAATTGGGCTAATGAAATCTAAACCCCACTTCTGAAAGGGCTCCAATGGTAGAACCGGTTGGAGAGGAAAGAAATGGCACTACAAGGGCTATCCAGACCGTTGACAGACATCACACTACTGCACAAATTGGACAACATCTTTGTACATGGTAGGCCACCATAGCCCACTTTGCAAGATTTTACGATGAGTGAGATCAGCTGCGAAGTGTCCTCCAGTGGTTGATGAGTGAGCCATGGCAATCACTGATGCCGATTCATGTGGAGGGATACATCTGAGCAAGACACGAGTATGATCTATATAATACAGTTGACCCATAATCAACCGAAATCATCGACTATAGACGGTAATTTTACGGCCGAGAGTAGCGGGAGTATTAGGAGGGAGACAACCATCAGTAAGAAAAGTCCTTAACGTATCATAGTATGTAGGGGCAACAGGAAGTTCTATAGATTCTTCAGGAGTTGTCTCGTCGACGTTAATAGCGGGTGTAGTGTCATCAACACCTACCGGATACTCACCCGAATCCACTCAAGATAGAAAGTCCACCAAGACATGTGTCGTGCCGGATCGATGAATAACTTCATAATCGAACTCTTGTAGTAGTAAAACCCATCTTGCCAGTCTGCCACCTAAATGTTGTTGTCAAACCAAATACACCAGTGCGGCATGATCCACATGGAAAGTGAATTTGCGTCCTAGCAAGTAATGCCGAAATTTCTTAACAGAGTATACCAGACCAAGACACTCTCGTTCTGTCACAGAATAATTTCTCTCTGTAGGAGCTAATCGACGGCTTGCATAGTACACAGGCCAAAACCATTTGTCAGTTTGTTGCATTAGCACACTGCCAATCGTGATGTCTGACACATCCAAGAATACATGGAATGGACGTTCCCAATCAGGCGGTTGCAGGATCAGAGCCTACGTCAAGAGAACCTTCAACCGATCAAATGCACTTTGGCACTCATTAGTCCATTCGTACCTACACGGGGTGCTGGTCATAAGTCCGTTAAGTGGTATCGCCAGATGAGCCAACCACCATAAATGTCTGCCATGCCACCGGATCTGGCCCAGAAACTGCATAACTTCTTTCGGTGTCTTTGGAACCGGTGCTGCCAACATGGCTGCTACTTTATCAGGATCTACCTGTATTCCTTGTTTGGAGATAATATGACCGAGCAGCTTCCCACAGGAGACCGCAAAAACCAATTTGGTAGGATTCAAACATAGTCGGTACTCCTGGTACTTTTCAAAGCAATACCATAAATGATAGAGGTGTGCTGAAGTGTTTCCTTACAATGAAAAATCATCCAAATAAACTTGCATAAACGTTGTCAAGTAAGGTGTGGATACTTCCTGCATACATCTTTGGAATGTACTCGGGGCATTTCATAAACTGAACCACATTATGGTGCAGGAATAGACACCCCAATTGGTGATGAATGCCGTCTTTGGTATATCCTGTTCTACCATCCTCACTTGATTGTATCCATTGTAGCCATCCAGGAAAGAATACATTTCGTGACCTGCTACCTTATCCACCATTGTATCTAGAAAAGGAAGAGGGAACAGATCCGGTACGGTGGATGCATTAAGTTTCCGGTAGTCGACACAAATGCATAACTGTTTATTTTTCTTCGGCATTATCACTATTGGTGAGATCCACTCTGCATGTTCAATGGGAACAATGAATCCAACCTTCAGCAAGCGGTCGAGCTTTGCTTTTACCTGGGTTGCATAATGCGGATTCATCCCATAGCTTGCTTGCTTGAAGGGTCGCACATCTGGCTTCAGGACCACTCGGTGTTGATAAATTCTTGGGTCAAGACCTTTCATGTCTCTGTAATTCCAAGCGAAGACATCGGAGAACTCGCGCAAGAGTTGCACTAAATCTTCTTGGAATGTATCTGCTAATCCTGCCTTAATTTTTACTGGCCTCGGGTTGACTGTATCTCCCAAATTGTATGTTACCAATTGATCCTCCGATACATAAAACTACCGAGGCTTTGCCAAGTCATCAGCTGGCTGCAACAGTTGTTGTAAGGTCGATTCATCCATAATTATATCGGCATCTGCTTCTACTTCTCCGGTCATTGGTACGACCGTACAAGTTGCCGGACTCCACTTATCTGCGATCGACTGTAAGTCTACAGTCCCTAAGGCAATGAGGTCCTTATTTGTCTTGAGGAAAGCCTCCTCCTCCTCATCAGATAGCCCATCCAACATATGGATTGGTTCTGCTACATATGGGTGTGCATGTAGATCACAAGGTTGCATAGCATCCAATGTAACGACATATTTCCGGTGATTGTTCTTAAAAATGAACTCTTGTGCTGACCAATCCTGCACGACTTTGGCTTGCTTGAGCCATGGTTGACCGAAAAGTAAGTTGTAGTCTAGGCTAGATTCGGGTAACTCCAAGACTACAAAAGTCATTTTAAATGTAGTTCCTTGCAAGGTAATAGGAATATTACGTACTAGTCCCACCGGATGGACTCTGGATTGGTCCGCCATTCGCACAAAGAACTGCATCGGTTCAATTTGGGTCCAACCCAGTTTCTTATAGAGTGCGGTTGTTGCAATATTCATACCGACCCGCCATCAATTAAAACTTGTGTAATCTTCTGGTTTTTATACCAAACAGTGATCAACGGTACTGAATGATCCACCGTGGAATCCATCTCGGGTTGTATGATCGGAGTTGCCGGAGTACAAGAAGGTCCGGGGCTTACCTGCTACTGGAATTGCTATCGTACACTAGGAACTAGGGTGAGCAACTGTCCCAAAGGAAGTGTGATTGAAGCCTTAGAGATCACGTCCCATACCTGGTCTGTTTCTGTTATGGTCATAACCGACTCTGGTTGTGAGTTTGATGGTGCCTGGGTGGAATTCTGGACATTCAGTCTTGCATTTGACAAAGGAGACTGGGTTACCGGAACTGGATCAAGGGAATACCGTCGGTTCCTTATTTGTCCATTGACTAGCCTTTGCAAACATCCACTGCTGCTCACAAATTTCGGGCTCGAAAACCTCAGCTGCTGGTTGCAACTGTTTACCTGATCTTATGTGAACTACGGCTGCTTGTGACAACTAGGGAAATATAAACCATATTTGTCATCGGATTTTGTCTTTCCTTCTTTCTTTTGTTGTACTCTGCGGCTTCTTTACAAAATCTACGAATATGCCCAACCTCGCCACAGAAATGACATTGAGGGGGTGGGAGAGAGGTACCTTCAGCCGATGTACTTATTTGCCATCGATTTCGATTGAAATTGTTGTTACGCTGACCCCGATAGTTCCTATATCCTTGCTGCTGGTTGGTTCGCAACTATGGTGGTACATAATGGGTTGCTGACTGGCCCGGTTCCTGTATTATGGCGTTTACTGCCGCTCTACCCTGCACCTTTGCATTATATGCACATGTTTTTGTTGAGTGCCCTGTCGTATTACAGATGGCACAATAAATTTGGTTGAGAGCACATGTGGAACTAGTGTGACTGGGATTCTTACACTTAG
>CM035437.1:99140011-99227511 GCA_020310875.1 Ceratopteris richardii
AATATACTTCCTGTAAAATAGTAGGAAATTAGAGATTAGGCAACAAAGTGCGGGTCAGTTGTGTGAAAGGACCATTTTTAGGGCACATGTATATAAGTCACTTGGTGACTCTTTTGTAAAGACTTTTTTCCATTGTGAAGAAGGAGAGCTGAAATTTCGAATTTGCTTCTTCCCTTCAGATTTTTTTCTTCTCTATGATCTTTTGTGTCTATGTGACGCTTATAATGTGTGTGTAGGACTGTTGTCTACCCCTCCCCATCACGTTTGAACTACTATAGTGTGTGTCTGAGCAAGTACAATTTGTGGAGTGAGTGAAGGTGTTTCTCGCCATTCACTGTTTTTGTCATAACTTGAAGAACGGTTGTTAGATTCAAGTGAGAATACCACTAATAGATGCGTCTCGTCAAGATTTTCGAAAAAAACTTGCTATTGGCCATATTCAGAGTTCGCAGCTAGGAGAAACATTCAAATTTGTATTTGCTACTATAAGTGGTATCGCGGTAGACACTTCCAGAGATTGAGTGAGTTGGAGAGATAGTTTAGTCTTTTCTCATGCATTTTAGCGGAACCACTTCACTTTCCATCATGTGCACATATGTCCTCATACACTTGGTTCAAGAGGTTCTTCGGATTGATAATTAAGTGTGTGTCAATCCACCACTATACACACTTGTGTGGCAAATGAGATTTAGTCTCAAACAAGTCCCTAAGACCTCATGACTTAGGTGCACACGTTTTTGGCACCGTTGCTAGGGAACAAACTCAACCAAGGTGCCTTCGTGATGGTTATAGCTCTAGAGTGAAGGAATCGTACTTATAGAAGTGAATTTGTTCAGTGTCAAGTAGTCAGACACTTCAACACTTGTTACTTCGCATCCCGGAGGTGTTTGTAATGAGTTTTTAGGTTTAGGGTTAGGAGTGAAGGAGAGATGGAATTAGAGTTAGGTCAAGGAGAGAAGTGGAGTAGGAGTAATTTGAAATCACTAAGAAAAATCCAAAAAAAAAAATGGCAAGTTAGTGTAGAATAGGTCACAGACATCACCAAACTATAAAAACAAAAAAAAATAGTCATTTGACACTTGCTCTGGAACTGGTATCATCTGCAGATAGCAACGGGTATCACCTGAGCAGTATCACGCCCTACAAGCCCAAAAAGCTACCTTGTGAGCCCAAGACTTAAGCAAGATATCCCAAAGGTAGGTGACATTAAGATTTCAACATCAAAAGTATTGTGAAAATGCATTTACACGTGATTAAAGACGTTTTAAGTATTGCGGGGTGGAACATAGAGTATCGAGAGGTTCTGTGAGTGAGATAGAGGGTCAAGTCTAAAGAGCAGTGAGGTATAAGCTAAAGCGGGCTAAAATTTTTATGTTTGGAATGATTTTGGCTGAAGTATCATGGTTGGTTGAGCTTTGGTATCGCGATACCGAAATTCCCTAGTATCGCGATACTCGCCAAGTGTGTACCTAAGTCACGAAGTCTTAGGGACTTGTGTCAAAGAGACTAAATCTCATTTGCCACACAAGTGCGTATAGTGGTGGATTGACACACACTTAATTATCAATCCAAAGAACGGACCTAACCAAGTGTATGAGGACTCGTGTGCACATGATGGATAATGAAGTGGTTCAGGTAACATGCATGAGAAAAGACTAAACTACCTCTCCAAGTCACTTAACTTCTGAAAGTGTCTGCCATGATACCACTTACAATAGTAATTACAAATTTGAATGTTTCTCCCAGCTCCGAACTCCGAATATGGGCAAGAGCGGGTTCCTTTCAAAGCTCTCGACAAGACACATCTATTATTAGTATTTCCACTTGAATCTGACAATCGCTCTTCAAGTTATGACCAAAACAGTGAATGGCGAGAACCACACACACTCATTCCACAACTCGTACTTGCTCACACACACACTACAGTAGGTCAAAAGTGATGGGGAGGGGTAGATAACAATCCTACACACACATTCCAAGCTTCACACACACACAAAAGATCATAGAGAAGATGAAAATATATAGGAAAGAAGGAAATTCGAAATTCAGAAGCTCTCCTTCTTCATAATGGCAAAAAGTACTTACCAAGAGTCACCAAGTGACTTATATACATGTGCCCTTAAAATGGTCCTTTCACACAAGTGACCGGCATTTTATTGAATAAGCTCTAATTTCCTACTATTTTACAAGAGATATATTACAATGATTTGGGATTATGCATCTAGAGGACTCCTCTAGTGCATTTACATAGCTTGAAGGGAATTTTCTATGACTTTGAAGAAGAAAAAATATGCCCATTAATTTGAAAATTTTGACTCCTCTTTTGTGCCTCTTAGCTCTACAACCCTCTCCCCCTCTTTGTCTCTGTCGCCCCTTGACAGGCTTTTGCTTCTTAATTGTAGCTTGTCTAAGGCTTCTGAATACACGCACCCAGTGGTTGAAGAAGCGATAAGGACTGTCAGAGAATTTGTTACTTTATCCGAGGTATGTCCTTTGCTTCTGTTTGCCCCTTGGTATTCCTTATATCACAAATCTGGGTCGCTATATTAAGTCAGGCTGCCACGCACGCCATCAGTGGCTAAGAATGTGATGTTCTTAGTCACCCGCTTCAACTTCTCAGCCTCTACCTCTTTCTAGCTTTTGGTCTTCTGATATGTCTTTGTCTTCACACATCTAACCCTGTTGTATTGCTTGGAGCCTGTTTACTTTCTTCCACCCCACACCTTAATTTGCTGACCTCTACTCTCTTTTAAGTTAGCATTACGCTTTAAAGGTCCTATTCTTGAATCTTCTTTGTCATCCTCTAGGACCTTTTCCATTTCTTTCCACCGCACGAATCCAGTGGATGACGAAGCTGTGTGCAACCTCCCATGAAATGTCTTGGTTGTTATCTTTCTTTAATTCCACTGCTCAGGACCTAGTTCTTTGGCGTTGTCGCCTAATGCGTGCCCCTGTGGGGCTTTGGGCTAAGAGTTGTTCTTTTCCTTTATAATCTTCGTTCTTTACTGAGCAGTTTTATTATTTGATTTTCTTCTTCTTCTCTTTTTGCGTGATTCCCCTTCCACACGTCCCTCCTTGTTGACAGGATGCGGGAAGAAGCAAGTATGGACACACATGCAGATCTAGCACTGAGGCAACCCTTCATTTTTTTCAAAAACCCTCACATCATTTTAAAGTGATTCTCATCACTACAAACCCTTGTAAATATCATTTCACCTTTTTGTAGCTCCATTTTGTACAAGCCGAGGAGTCCTCGAGCTTGGGGAGCCTTAGATGTAGTCGCCTGTCAAGTTTCATAATTTTTAGATCTCGTTTGGGCCCTCAAACAAGCCCCGGGACCTAATTTTTAACTAGGCCGGACACTAGGTCTGGACAGGGCCAAAGCTAGTCAAAAACTATAAATAGAGCTAGAGAGCTCATTTTTGGGGTTAGCTTCTTGTAGTTTGAGCTTGTATGAGAACTTTCTTGCAATAGAAGTGATTCCATTGTCTTACTCTCTTTGTTCTTACTGTGTGTGCGCGTGTGTGTGTATGTGTGTGCATGCTTGTGTGCTTCTCACTCACGCACTTGTGCTTCCACTTGCTCGTGGTCTTCATACCATCCTCATGTCTTCCCGGATTGACATTAAAGGAGGTGCTACTCATCACTGAGCTACACCAAATTTTGGCGCCGTTGCCGGGGATCGAGCTTTGAGGACGAGCGTGTGATGGTAAGACGTAGAGAGGACGCGTTGGAATGGTAAGTAGTAGGTAAATTTCTGATTTTTCTCCATCTCCATTTTCATCTTCACCTCCTTCTCCATCTCCACCTCCACCTCCTTCCCCACTACATATCCCCTCTTCCTTTTCATTCCCTCATTTGTTGTGTGCGAGTTTGAGAGAGAGCGATTGTGCGTGCTTGTTTTTGTGTGTTTTTTTGCATGTTTCTTGCAGGTGGCAGCTCCATCATCATCTCCAGCAAGCTCAGCAGGTACAAAAATTGTCTGCACAGTCCCCGAGGCGTTGAGCTCGAGCTATCGCGACACTCTGAAAATTTCACCTTCTCACGATTCTGAGTGCACCACAACACTGCGCAGGCCTAGAGCTCCTAGGAACCCTAGATAGAACAGAAAAATTCACCATATCCCGAGCTATCGCGACACTTCGAGGTATCGCGACACTCCCCACCTATCGCGACACTCCGAGGTATCGCGACACCCCGTGACCTATCGCGACACTCCGAGCTATCGCGACACTCCGAGCTATCGCGACACTCCGAGCTATCGCGACACTCCCAGCTATCGCGACACCCCGAGCTATCGCGACACTCCGAGCTATCGCGACACTCCGAGGTATCGCGACACTCCCCACCTATCGCGACACTTCGAGGTATCGCGACACTCCGAGCTATCGCGACACTCCCAGCTATCGCGACACTCCGAGCTATCGCGACACTCCCAGCTATCGCGACACTCCGAGCTATCGCGACACTCCCAGCTATCGCGACACTCCGAGCTATCGCGACACTCCGAGCTATCGCGACACTCCGAGCTATCGCGACACTCCGAGCTATCGCGACACTCCCAGCTATCGCGACACTCCGAGCTATCGCGACACTCCCAGCTATCGCGACACCCCGACCCGACCTATCGCGATACACGGCCATTAACGCATGAAAATTGAGAGTTAATTTTTGAGTGATTGAAAGGGTAGTTGAGCTTGATTTTAGACATATTGGTATAACTTAGAACCTTGGAAGTGGGCAAAAGGCCTAGAAACCAGAGATAGGTGGAACTAAGTGATTCTCAGAGTCAGGGGGTACAGTGAGCTACCCCAAGAGGATTAAAATTATTGAAGTGTGTCTTTCAAATACTTGTGGCAATAAATCTATACTAATTGGTGAGTTTTTGCAGGAACTTTGTGGGCACTCAAGGCAATCAAAGCAAGCTAGCAAGGGTGAGTACCGAGCTTGGGAGAAGGCTTCCTGGGCTTGCGTAGCTGTCTGGTCAACCAGCTAATTGAGGTTGGAAGATCTCATAACCCTCCTTTGTCAATTCCTAGCCTAGGCTAAGTACGACTTAGGTGTGGTAATTAATTAGGGCAACGTTAGGCACAAATCAAGTCCAAGAGCATTAAGCAACCAAGTGCAAGAAGTAAATAGGTCGTAAGTGCGAAACCCTAAGGGACAAAAGGTAAACGGGAATCGATCACTCGTCAAGTGCGGAAATTCACTTAAGTACTCCTGACGACGCAATTTCAGACAAGACCATAAACCTAATATTCAACTAAAAAGAACAAAGTGATTGGTGCAAAATAAACCTGCTACGAGAGCGTGCTTGGGTTCCAGGGGGTAAATAAATCAGGCATATGAACCTTAGATCAGGCAGACACTTAGGCCGAGACAGACAAAGCCTCAGATCTTCTGAAGCTAGTGTCAATCACACTGCCAGGTCTTGGGCCCAGCAGTTGAGTGATTACCCATACACTCCCAGATCAGAAACAAGCGATTCCGAGATGTCCTATCACATGGAGAGATCAGTAGGTAGTTCAGGGTTGGCTTATCTGGAAAAGCCAGAAGGGCCTTATAAGACTCAATTGGAATATATCAGGACGAATCGTCTAGGTGCTCGCATCTATGAAGACGGACTGAGAAGATCGGTGGTCCAGATTAAGAACCCCGATCAACCCCATGGATTAGACCACCCAGTAGTCAAGTTTGAGAATGGAGCATACCTAGATAAAGAGGGGACTATTTATGTAGTCACCACTCTTCCTGATAGAACTGATGAGTTTGGAAATGTGATTGCGGAGACCGACATGGGGGATATAGAGCAAGGGAACTTAGAGAGAGAGCCAAGAACTCCCCGTGGTAAATCTGTCTTGACCAGAATCATGACCCCAGAGTGGATTCCATAGGATAATAAAAGCATAGACCTGCTTTTAAACCGAGAAACCGATGAGGCTTTTTGGAGATATAAATCTTCTCAACCTCAGGAAGTGAGTGCCCTCACAATCTATGAGTTTAAAGATCCTGATAGCCCAGGCCAAGTAACCTACCTAGACAATGCATCAGAGAGAATCTTCGTGGTCACTGAGCATGGCAGACATGCCTACACATGGAAGGGTGAATTTGTTTTTCCCCAACCTCCTCGGACTAATGTGTCTTACAGTCACCAAGGAGCTGGGACCTCCCAAGCTCACGGAGCTCAAAGAGATAGAAGCAGAGACAAACCTTAGGTAAGTTTTGCCAACTCCCTGGGACGAGAAAGAACGGGAACAGAAAGGAATAGAGTGGAACCTGAGAGACATAGAACCCCATGGAATCAAAGGAATATTGATGATTTTCCTTTGCCAAGACCGAGAGAACACACCAGGACCCTGCGACCAACTCAACTGGTGAAGTCCATGAAGAACTATTTCGATGGCACGGGAGACCCTTATGACCATGTGGCAGAATTTCGACAGGTGTTGAAAGCTGAACAGGTGGAGGACCTATTCACACAATATAATGCTTTCGGTCTAACCCTTAGGAACACTGCCCTTACGTGGTTCCAACCACTGAATGAGAGGCATTTCAGAAACATAGACCAACTCTTAGAGGCATTTATTGTTGAGTTTTCTAAGAGTGGAATCAGGCATAACACCTCCTCACTAATTCATAGCTTCAAACAAACACCTCAAGAGACGGTCAGACTAGCTGGAAGAAGATTTAGACAGTACGTGGAGAGATGCCCTATGCCGGAGTTACCCACACCAGCCAAACAAGTGGCCTTGTTCCTAGACGGATTGTTGAGCACTAAGCTCAGGTCATATGTGTACCTGAAGGACCCTAGAACGATAGAGGAGTGCGTGCGCATGTGCATAGACATTGAGGACAATCTAGGTGAAGAGTTAGAACTATCAAAAATCTATAAGGATTCTGATAGCTCCAGCAAACGAACATCTGGTCAATCCACATCTATCGAGGAACTTGCAGAGAAGGTAGCCCAAAAACTAGGTGTCTCTAGCAAGCAAATCCCAAGATTTGCCCCAGTGAAGCGGTGTTACAATTGTGGCGGTGAACACATGGCTAGTGTATGCCCCATTATGGCCCAACCTCAGGTGAATCCTAGTAGCCAGTACTGCACCATAGAGCGCAGGTACACCAATCACACGGCACAAGACTGCCCATATAACAAACAAACTGTTAGGCAAAATTATCCTCAGCCATATCCACAACAGGGTAGATACCAGAATCAGTATCCATCACCACAATACAACAGACCACAACAAACCTATCAGCTACCTTATCAAGGGCAGCAGAGACCTCAACCAGTCCTAGTGCAGCAACCCCCTGCTCCAACCAATGTGATCCCAGTGAAGTATGCATCTACTGAAGAAAATCCGAATAGAGCCATAGTCCCAGTCACCCCATTGCTATCAGACAGTGATCCAAATGACCATAGTTTTGACTCCTCACATATTGACAGTCCACATGCTTACTACATGCAGTCACCCGAGCATAACGAGTCATACTATTATGAGGACCCAAGTGAAAGTAGCGGGGAACCGGAGTATTCTAATGTTATGTACACAAACCCCAACTCTAGACCTC
Source organism: Ceratopteris richardii (assembly GCA_020310875.1). NCBI lineage: Eukaryota > Viridiplantae > Streptophyta > Polypodiopsida > Polypodiales > Pteridaceae > Ceratopteris > Ceratopteris richardii. The sequence continues at coordinate 99,147,584 of CM035437.1, forward strand.
AACCTAGGCAGGTACGACCCCCATTTCCTAGGGGGCCATGCTTCAGATGTCAGGGAGATCACCTTATCCGTGATTGTCCACTGCCTGCCCCTACACAGCCTCAACCAATAACCATTCAGGGCTTCTGTCAAGACTGCGGGAAAGAACATCTCCTACGAGATTGCCCAAAGAACCCTAATAACATGCCTAAAATCACTCCTATCAATGTTGTTGGGTTAGTTGTAGACTCCACAGGGAGTGTGACTTCCACTGCACCTGTGCAGGTGATCACAAGAGCCCAGGCACTTCAACGACACCAAGATGTTGTTCAGGAAAAGAGCCCCGAGGTGAGTAAAACAGAGAGCATACCCAAAAAGAGGACTAGCGCCTGGAAGGATAGTCGTGAAAGAATGAAGAGACAATGGGCAAAAAAGATAAATGAACTTGAAGAAAGCGTGAGAGAAACCAAGGCAAAAATCACAGAAATCACATCTCAACCGCACTCCCACACACTTCCACCACTACCATCCCCATCACCCTCCAGTTCTTCACCCTCTAACACACCCCTCGTAACCCACCCACCACCCCGAGTAGGATCAGTATTAGCTGACCCCACTCCTGAAGGCTTGGACATGATGTTCAAAGCCTACCAGGCTCGACTTCAAGAAGGGCCAACAGCTGCAAACCTAGACAAGAGTTACCCTAGAGCAGACTTAGAGATTGAACGGATGAAAATGTGCATGAAAATGGTAGAACAAGCTCAAGCTATACTTGAGACTAGTCAAAAGTTCAATCAGACAAACTCTGTCAAGCCGGATTTGCATTTCCAAGGCTTGCTAGAAAGATTAGATCAGTTGGTAAACAAATCACAAGTTTCTTTACCTCCACAGGCTCAACCAGTTGTTGAAAGAGGAAGCTCACCACAAATGGGAGCTTATGTTCCTCATTCTACGGATGCTGGAATACCTCCTTCAATACAACAGTACTCTCCAGAGTTCTTGCGGGAAATACAAGAAGAGAAATGGGCCAAGGAGAAGGGTGATTCCCCTCCTATTCTTGAGATTGATGATCTTCATGATCAATTTCCCCAAGACATTCCGTCTATCTATGGAGATCAAACAGAGCAACAAGAGGATGAGAGATTAGATTTTGAATCTAATTCGGTACAAGAGTTGCCTCATTTCATAGGCCCATGGGAAGCTGAATCTCTCCAGATCCGAGCTCCCACTATATTGGTGAGAAATGAAGACTCAGTGATTCCCAGGAACACTGATGTTGTGAAGAACACTAAGGTTCAATGTCACCTCACTGTAGAGGAACTCCTCAAGGCAAAACCGGAGCTCTGGGATCATGTGAAGGATCAGGTTCCAGAACTTGAAGCCAATGCACCAAAAATAGGCTCTAAACAAAAAGTACCCGAGGTACCTCTCGATAAGATAGGAGACATGAGCGTAGGTGAAGAAGGTAACACTTATCTTCCGATCACCTATCAAGGTTACACAACCAAAGCAATTGTGGATTCGGGTGCTGGTGTTGCTATTGCGACTACCTCCTTATGGAAGCGATGGGGCAAACCCACCTTAAGACCAACGAGAATGAAACTTCAAATGGCAGATGGTCATTTTGAAAGACCTCTCGGATTGCTTGAAGGGATAACTCTAACCACTTGTGGTGTAGAGTTTGAACATACGTTTGCCATATGTGACTTTGAGAAGAATAATGTTTACGAGATGATCCTAGGAAGACCCTTCCTACGACAATTACAAATAGTACAAGATTGGGGAACCAACTCCTTGTACTTACAGCACTTAGGGGTCACCACCAAGGTCAATCTGAAGGATCACACCTTCAGAGATGTACCACCCCTATAGTGGAATCCTATCCACAAAGCGAAAGAAGACTCTATCTCCGTGCATTCTGGAAGTTCACCTGAACCATCCTGGTTGCATGAGGATACTCACTTGTGGATGTGCAAGGTCGCAGAGGAAGAGGAAAAGCGCCTAAAAGCGAGAGAAGAAGGAACTTCCCCAGGAGATAGACCAATAAAAGACCCAGCCTATACACCAATGATATTTCCAGATGAGGAATTTGAGCCTCATGGTTGGGCAGAAATCTTAGCTACCATGGACATTGCAGTCAATGAGGAACAATGGACACCCCATTGTGATGAGGAGGGTTATGATATTTCAGTGTTCATGTGTCAGCCCTTGTTGGAAGAGTGTGATCCTAGTGAGTCCATAGAAGAAGAAGAGAGTGACGATGATCTAGAATCCATTGTGATGGATACTTACTTTGACTCAGAGGAACACTACTTAGAAGACATAGGAGTGTTAACCCAAAAAGAAGAAGAACCCCTTGCGAGTATTAAAACGATAAATTCAAAGAAAGGAAGTGAAGGAAGTCAAAAGAAAAAGAAAAGGAAAGCAGTAAGACAAGAAGAGGAAGAATCATTGTTTGAAGTACCAGAAAATTTCAAGAAATATGAAGTGGAAGACCGGAAAATTTTGGTACGAATGCCTAAGAGAGAGGCCATTATAGGAGAAGCATATGACAATAAAGAAAAGACCAAAAAAATTGTAGTGACCATTGAAGGGAACGAAGAGCGATGTACGTACATAGGAGACGACCTAAGTGCAGAAGAAGAAGCAGAGCTTGTAGCTCTATTAAGGGAATATAGGGATGTGTTCGCATTGCATTATAGAGACTTGAAAGGAGTAGATCCAGAGATTTGCTCTCATACGATTCCGATGACTGCTGATGCTAAGCCCACCAAACAAAAACCCTACACATATAATGACAATTATGCGGCCAAAATAAAAGAGGAAATTGACAGGCTGATTGAAGCTGGATTCATCTATGAGATTGAGCACACTGAATGGGTGTCCCCCATTGTAGTGGTGCCCAAGAAGAATGGGAAATTGCGAGTGTGCATTAACCTTAAAAAAAGTCAATGCCGCTACGATCCGAGATAGTTATCCTCTTCCAATCACTGAACATCTATTGGAGCGTGTTGCAGGCAAGGAAGTTTACAGCTTCCTTGATGGATTTTCAGGTTACAACCAAGTAGCCATTGCCCCCGAAGATCAACACAAAACGGCCTTTGCCACAGAATGGGGAATCTTTGCATTTCGTGTGATGCCATTTGGGCTCACCAATGCACCTGCCACATTCCAAAGACTCATGTGTCATGTCTTCAAAGAGTTCTTGCGAAAGAGCTTAGAAGTATATGTGGATGATTTGTGCGCTCATTCCCAAGAGAGAAGTGGCCACATCCCTGAGCTCAGGCAAATCTTCAACAGATGTAGAGATTATCGAGTGTGTCTAAATCCAGAGAAGTGTGTGTTTATGGTACGCCAAGGTAAGATCTTAGGTCACATTGTTTCTAAGAATGGAATATCAACAGATGAAGACAAGGTAAGAGCAATAGCAGAATTGGCCAGACCAAGGAATGTGAAAGAGGTACAAGCCTTTATGGGCCATTGTGGATATTACCGTAGGTTTATCCATATGTATGCCATCATAGCTAAACCTCTTTATGGGTTGTTAACAAATTTTGAGTGGAGTGAGGAATGCGAGACTTCCTTCAACGAGCTGAAGAGACGTTTGTGCACAGCACCAATATTGACTACACCAGATTGGAACAAACCCTTCCATGTCCATGTAGATGCCTCCAATCATGCAATAGGATGTGTACTAGCACAACCCACAGGTGAGGGAAACCTAGATTTGCCGATAGCATATGCTAGTAGGCAATTGAATGCAGCAGAACGAAATTACACCACAACGGAAAGAGAAGGCCTAGGTATGGTATATGCTGTGAAGAAGTTTAGACACTATCTATTGGCCAATAAGTTCAAGTTTTTCACTGATCATCAAGCTTTACTATATTTGGTCAATAAACCTTGCAATACAGGCCGCTTAGTAAGATGGTTCCTCTTACTAATGGAATACGACTTTGAAGTTGTTGTCAGGAAAGGTAGAACCCATCTTAGGGCAGACCATCTTTCTCGCATCACTTCAGGAGAGCCACCGCAAGGAGTGTCTGATGAATTGCCCGATGCTTATCTGTTCAATTTAGAAGTTGTTCCTAAATGGGCAAATAAGTTGGTACCAGTCCTAACCTTCGGGCCTGCAAATAAAAATGTTAAGACAAGCAAAGAGGAAATTGTAAAATCGCTAAAGTATCAAATATTAGCCGGAAGTATGTACAAGCAAGATAACGAGGGCGTATTAGCTTGTTGTGTCGAGGATGATGAACATGCTAGTTGGTTGCAACAAGCCCATGAGGGACTGCTAGGGAATCACTACTCTAAACAACGAACCTTGCAGAATCTAAAACGCTTAGGAGTGTATTGGCCTAGCATGGACAAAGAAATACAAGAGTGGATCCAGAGCTGTCCAGGGTGCCAGGAGAGACCCCCAGTGGAGCATGCCACTCTTTATCACATGTCATTAATCCCAGATTGGAGTGCTCCACTGGTCGAGTTCATGAGAACAGGAACATTACCCAATCAGGCTAGTGTTGCAAGAAAACGGAGCATGGAGCAAGAGGCTCAAGACTATGCTTTAGTAGGAGACGTCCTGTATCGAAGAGGCAAGGATGGTTACCTAAGACTGTGCGTACATGAATCAGACTACTTGAAAGTCTTAGAAACGGCACACAGCGGTGCTGCAGGTGGACACTTTGGGCCTGACAGAGTGATTAAGACTATTCTATTCTCAGGACTGTGGTGGCCCACTCTTCATATGGATGCACATACTTATGTGAAGAGTTGCGACACATGCCAACGTACCCAATATCCGATAAGAAAAGATGAAATGCCATTAAGACCAATGATGGGAGGACGTGCGTTTTCAAAGTGGGGTATAGACTTTGTCGGTCCCATCAACCCCCCAGCTAGGAACTCCCATGCAGAATACATTATTGTAGCCACAGATTACCTTACGAAGTGGGTGGAAGTAAAGGCCACGACAAAGAATGATGCTCAAACAACGGCTAAGTTCTTATTCGAAAATGTGTTCACTAGATATGGGTTACCAATAGAGTTAGTTAGTGATAGAGGTACACACTTCTTGAATGAGGTCATTGAAAATCTCCTTCAAGAATTCATGGTGGTACATAAAAAGTCTGCACCCTATCACCCACAAGCTAACGGACAAGCCGAGAGCACGAATAAGATCCTGTGTAACGTATTGACGAAACTGGTCAATAATAAACGCTCTGATTGGGACAAACAACTTCACCATGCTGTTTGGGCATACCGAGTTGCCTACAAAACGGTACTCAATGCCACCCCATTTCAGATGGTCTTCGGACAGAATGCAGTGTTACCACTAGATTTCCTAATCCCAGCTTTAAGAGTAGCACAAGAGCATGAGTGGAATGGACATGAGTTGTCCTCTAGGATCTTAGATCTAGAGCGTTTAGGTGAGACGAGGCTACGAGCAGCAGCAGGTATCTATGCTGCAAAGAAACGGCAAAAGGCATACTTTGATGCCCGTGTGAAGGATAAGGGCTTGAAGGCAGGAGATCTAGTGTTAGTCTACACATTGAAACAACACGCAAGAAAGCTAGAAAAGAGAGGCTACGGACCTATGATCATTAATAGGATCTCCACGAGTGGAGCAGTACAACTAGCCACTTTAGAGGGGGAGGTCCTCCCAAACTATATTAGCGGATGCAGAGTCAAGCTGTATCAGGAACCCCTCACGGAGGAGATGCTAAGCCGACTCAATATTGCTAAGCAACGTAAAGAGGAGGAAAAACGAATTCGAGAAGAGGCACAGGCAGAGGCCTTAGAGCATATCAAACGAATGAAGTTGAGAAGACAAGGAAGGGACCAGCCTATGACTAACACTGAAGAGTCTCCAGGCTATCACATGGCCATGTGTGAGGCTTCAGGTGAACGTATCCATAAGATAGTGGACCGACGACCTTTTGTGACCCTAGAAATAGGACAAAGAGACAACACAACAAGTGTGAGGGCTTTAATTGATTCAGGAGCAGCCACAAGTGCAGTTCGGCTTTCTTATTGCCAGCAGCTGCAATTGGAGGTAAAACCCATAGAAGCCTATCTGATAGGATTAGGAGGTGTTGAAACCCCCTACATGGGAGAGGTGGATCTTCCCCTCTACATACAAGAGGTCCTCATGCCAGTAAAAGTGCTAGTGTGTGAAGACGAGGATCTGACCGAACCGCTTATCTTGGGCCAAGACTGGATCTATGATCACGCAGTCAACCTGAACCTAAGAAGTGGACTTCTTCAGGCTTGGGTAGGCCAAAGTCGTCTCACGATTGAATTAGAAAATCAAGCACTCAAACCAATAGAACAGGCACCAACTCCTGGTCCCTCCAGGAATCCACACGAAGATAACCACGTTGTGCTTGTCCAAACTTCTATGGTGCAGAGGAATGTCAATCTTACTGAAGGTTCAGGAGCCAAGAAGGAGTTCCTAATTGATCCAAAGAAGATTCTAAACGAACGGACCGAACATCACTCTGTACGAAGGAGACCGCTGATCAAGAGGGAGGAGCGCCAACCCGCGCAACATGGAGCATCTCGTGGCGTGAAGCAGATCTGGATACGCAAGGATGGGAGACCCACAGCTCCAATAGCAGATTCTCAAGGAGACAAGAAACGAGCCTCACCATCAAGGAACAAAGCTAAGAAGCCCCCTAGGATAACCCCTAGGCACACCATTTCTATTTGGGTTCCTAAGCGGTCAATGAAGGCCACCCCTAATGCTAGACAGATATGGGTGCCCAAGGCTAGCTTACAAGCCCAAATTACTTCACCTTCAGGCACTAGGATGAAGCAGCTTTCACAAGCACTCTTGGCCAACAACTCAGAATGTGACAAGATACCTACACCTCTCACTGTCCCCACTCCCATCAACCCCAGGAATGTCTGGAAATGGGTGCCCACAAGGTCCCAAATACATCACACTCTCATACCGAAATCTTCACGTGTCCTTAGCTCTAAGAGCTACTACTTACCTATCAAAGTGTGGAGAATTAAACTGTGTACTAAACCCCCTGACCCTAATCTGTAAATCCGTCCACACTAACACAAAGCATTCCGAGCCCATTGCATCACCAAAGTATGCATCTAGGACGACAATGACCTCTAATCACCACTCACACATATCATAAACACCTCACCACTAACCACTGACCTCCGGAATTGTCATGTTAGTATTGTGAAGGGAACACCATTACATCTTGTTTCCTATGCAACACTAATGTGCCATTCGTCTTCCAGCAGATAAGCAACCTACTCTCATGGCAACAGCGGCAGGCACAAGCTCTCAGGCAGGATCTGGTGCTCCTATCAATTGGGATGCCATGCCAGTGGAAGCTCCACCAACAGCTAGGCCTGAAGAATTCTTGAATGTGCGAAGGATTCCTATTCCAGATCCACCCAGTGGACTAACCGAAAGAGTAAAAGGGCACTCCCATTGGTTCAATGAAATGCCAGGGGATTTGGGAGACGCAGATCACATATGGGAGTCCAAGATGGAGTGTGGAGGGGTGTGGTGGACCTTCCAATTCTTTTCAAGAGAATTTGAGACCTTACAGAATGCAGCTCCACTTCAGGATATCTGGCAAAAGGCAGGACTACAAGCTTACTTCAGTGCAGCTCTACCTAAACCTGACTTCCTCAGGTGCTACTACTTGATTGCTACGTTGAAACCTACCGGGGATAAAGATAATTCAGGCACATTCTGGGTGCCCTCCTTATCCAATCTGGAGGAGATGAGGAAGTTTGAATTAAATGTAACGTTAATCAGGGAAGCCCTTCAAATGTATGGAACTCATGTGCCTTCAGATCGCGACCCTTTGATACCAGAATCAATGAAAAGCAATAGAGTCAAGAAGCTCAAAGAAATGTGCGCCCTCACCCCCAACATCGCCATACCTCTGCGGATGTGCCTCCAGCACTTCGCATTTCCCGCTCAAGACCGTTTCACTCAGCCTCACAAGAAGATATGGTACGGGTTGTATTTAGCAGAGACCGGAAGCTTGCCCATCAAGATGCCGGTATGGATCTTAGATCATGTGTATGAGGCAGGCAAGCGGGGGGTGAGGAAGCCCACTTTACATGGGTGTTGTGCGTTGACGAGAATCATCTACAGATGTCTGGCATATGATGTGCCAGTTGCTCGAGCCCTAAAATATGCACACCTGGAGCTGTTCAAAGGGCGAAAGTCAGGGAGTCAGCCTGCAAAAAGAATGCGTGGATCCCTTTCACAGGTCCTGATCCCTCCAGTAACCACCGCTGAAGTCTCCACTAGAGAGGAAGCCCAGGTGGCACCTATCACAATCCATCTCCAGGAGTCTCAACCAAGAGAGGTGGTACAGCCCACTCCTTCTGCCCCTCCGCTACCTACCGATGCAGAATTTGCAGCGATGGCCACCTTCACCGAGGACCCAAATTTTGATTTTGAAACATTTCTGCAGACGGCTCATCTATCAGACAGTGAAGGTTGCCCTGACAATGTCGATCCGGGGGCATCAACCCAAAGAGAACATGCACGAGGCGAGACAAGCAGTGTACAGGAGATAGGAGTGGCACAACTTCCTCAAAGACTAAGCACACAAGCTCAGGAGAAGGCACCAAGAGATAACCCGGAAGAGAGTGAAGACGAAGCCCCTGCATATACGGCACAACTCAAACGACTATACCAAACAATCAAGCAGGTACAACGACGCCATAAAATGTCAGAAGAAGCAAATAGGGCCCTAGTAAACCAGATGTTACACTCAGAGCATATCGACCCCCAGTTTGTAGAATCACTAAATCTTTTGGCGGACACCTGTGGCATCAGTGAAGCAATGAGAACCTTGGTCTATCAAGAGAACCCTGCTTATGATCAAAGAAGAATTGATACACGGCCGCGACAAGGAAAGATGATTCAGATGGAAGTATCTACCGCGTTAGCTACGTCCACATCAGAAGATGTTCACATGATTAGCCCTAGGCCCAATGATGAACCGGAGGACATTACGCATGCACCATCCCCCCCATCTTCTCCTATCCCACCCTCAGAGCCTCTCTCCACGTGTCTTTCTACACAACCATTCTCCTCCTATAGTGAGACCATTGTACACACCCCCGTGTCCACTTTCCTTCCTTCACCCTCATCCATCTCTGTCACTCAGATTTTTGAACCCCAATTAGGTCACCCTTCCTTCCCCCATGCCTTTGGACAACCATCTGTCACTAGTCAGACTCTTTCCATATCTTTACCCTCCACCCCTCCATTTCCTCCCTCCCAAACTCTACCTACCCCATCCCTTGTAACTGCCTCGGGCACCACACTAATCACCCAACCCTCCTTCTGGACCCAACTTGTAAACATTCTTCAACAGGTTGATGAACATAAGAAAAAGTCCCTTCCCCAAATTCACTTCCCCACATTCACAGCCACCACTATCACACCACCCACCATCCCGGTGTTCACATTTCACGAATCACACTCTCTCATGTCCGATCCCATGGACGTCTCACCATCCGCTGGGTCACCCACTACCACTGTTCTCACAACACCATCACAGGTTATTACACTCACATCACCACTTCCACACACGATAGGCACAACATCCACTTTTCCCATTCCCACTTCCCAACCCCCTGCATCTTCCATCCTTACCCCCGCATCCACCTCATTTAGTCTTGCACTCGACACGATGCTCGAAGCTGCCACTCAGCTTAAGCAGGAATATACATTATTGGAAGAAAATAACAAAGAGCTTTGCACCCTCTCAGCAACTCTCCAAGAGCGTGTCAATGCTTTGGAGTTCAGTCATACGGAGTCACAAAGCAAGATATCCGCCCTCGAACAGGCAAATGCGCAACTCGAAGCGAGGCATATGGAAGAGAGCAAAGCCATGGAGGAACAGCTGCGAGATCAAATGGGCCGCAATGCAAGGCTTCAACGAAACATGGCTTTGCTACGACGACATCTGGCAGCAGCGCAAGAAGAGAACAGACGGCTTCAACAACAAAACCAAGAGAACCTCGAGGCGGCCATGGAGAACACCCCGGGAGCACCCATAGACCCGGTTAAATTTCAAGCTGTTCCCTCAGAAAGCATACAACAAATCTTGGAAACTTATGCCAATCTTTTAGAAGCACATGATCAGCTTGCCGACCAGCTGAAGGACCTACAGAGACCCCAAGAGTCTACACCACACCGACAGGAACCTAAAGAAATGACTAACGCTGCTACTTCAACCGAACCTGAACACTCAACGACCAACGACGTACTGGAGTTACGGCAACAGATCGCAGAATTAAAATTGAAGTTGATGCAGTACGAACAACCTCCTTCCCCACCAGAGCAACCGTTAGAAGAAGAAGCAGTTACTATTCCAGTGGAGGAAGCATTCGACGACACCTACGAGCCTCAACCATTCCCAGGAGGACGCGTAATAGAAGAAGGTCAAGATACCTATGAGGAACCCCCATCGGCATGGATGAAACAGGTAGAGGAAATGGGGCAAACTCATCAAGAACGGATATCCACTCAGATGCTGGCAATGAAGGCCATTGAGGACACCATCCTTCACTCAGAGTACTTCAGGCACATTGCCCCTAGACGCCTTATCACTAGCTCAGAATTACAATACAAGCCCTATTTTGTATTGTTGGCCGACTACAATGCAGAAATCAAAAGGGTCACCAACAAGTGCCCAACATTTGCCACACAGTTCGAACCAGAAGATATACCAGAAGCATCACGAAAAGGGGCCATATTCCAACCAACTTGGAGGCAGAAGTTACTCGAAACTTACCCAGAAATGCTTCGAACATGGGATCACGCCCCCATGCATTTGAAGTACAATCCGTGTTTTGGGCCAGTGCAAAGACGCATATCATGGAAAGCTTTTGCCATCAAGGTTCAGAATAACGCAAACTGTAAAGAATGGCTCAATTACCCCGCCATCGCCCCCCCAACCGGTACTCCCACAGTGTCATACATGATTGCAACCATCAGACATTGGATACCACGCCTCCACCCTATGCCAGATGTGGCTGCCCAGATGATGCTCAAGATCTTCGATATGATGCAGGTCGTACTCAAAACTTTTCGCAATGTATGCCGTATTCAACCTCCTATTCCCGGGTTTATTAATGGTAACTACGACCTGCTATATGATATGAGTACAACCCCGAGCATACGAGTGGCTTACGCATGGCATGCACGCATAAGATATCTCTCTGCCTGCTACAAGCAAACATTCGACGATATGTTCACCACGGGGTTTTGGGAAGCACATTCAGAGGTATTCGCGCCACGGCCTACGCATTTACTCCATCTCTTTGCATGCGAGCAAACAATGCATTCCGAGCTTTACACGATGCCACGACCTGACATGCCTGGTACAGTTGATTGGGAGGCTTTGCAACGAGACCTAATCAGAGGTTTAAGAATCAAAGAACAAGAATTGGCAACCGACCTCCTGCAAAAATACATTGATCAAACGGTGGAAAAGAGGTCTGTCAGAGGCGACAGACCCTAGGGGGGGAGAGTGTTGACAGGATGCGGGAAGAAGCAAGTATGGACACACATGCAGATCTAGCACTGAGGCAACCCTTCATTTTTTTCAAAAACCCTCACATCATTTTAAAGTGATTCTCATCACTACAAACCCTTGTAAATATCATTTCACCTTTTTGTAGCTCCATTTTGTACAAGCCGAGGAGTCCTCGAGCTTGGGGAGCCTTAGATGTAGTCGCCTGTCAAGTTTCATAATTTTTAGATCTCGTTTGGGCCCTCAAACAAGCCCCGGGACCTAATTTTTAACTAGGCCGGACACTAGGTCTGGACAGGGCCAAAGCTAGTCAAAAACTATAAATAGAGCTAGAGAGCTCATTTTTGGGGTTAGCTTCTTGTAGTTTGAGCTTGTATGAGAACTTTCTTGCAATAGAAGTGATTCCATTGTCTTACTCTCTTTGTTCTTACTGTGTGTGCGCGTGTGTGTGTATGTGTGTGCATGCTTGTGTGCTTCTCACTCACGCACTTGTGCTTCCACTTGCTCGTGGTCTTCATACCATCCTCATGTCTTCCCGGATTGACATTAAAGGAGGTGCTACTCATCACTGAGCTACACTCCTCCTGAATTATGTCGTCCCTGACAGGCTTTTTGTGGCGACGTGATTATGTCTCGATGATTTATTGCTCTCGTGATTAAGCAGATTGGCATGACATAGCATGAATTCTTTCCATTGGCTCGACTTGACCCCATCTTTTGGTGCCTGTCTATGATTTGCAAAGAAACTCAATTTGTAGGCTACCATCCTGGCATTAAGATTCGAAGACATTTTTACAAAAATCTCCGAGTCTATTTCAAAAAATCCGATGAAAAATGCTTCTTCAAATGTCTGCATGTAAGTACTTGGCAAAAGCATAAGCCTGGAGTATATAGACATAAGCATTAATCAGCTTGGTATAGTTGAGAGATAAAAAATGAGTGCGTCTGATCCCTGATTTATGTCGATGAAGTTCAAGAAGGTAAATTGAGCGTGCTAAAACACTCTTATTACCGTAAGTAACATGCTCAAAATTTTATTAGTCATCTTGATACCTAAATCCGGTATAGTTGCATATCGAGCTATCGAAAATTCAATGGTCTTGATCATGTATTCTTCTGTAGGTAGATAATCACGAGGTGGACTTGGCAGTAGTGGATAGTTGAGCCACTGATTATTGATGCTTCCCTGGCGCTGACCTTCCCAAAATTGTGTCCAAGAGCATCTTTGGGGTACTGGGCAAAAAGTAGGATTTACCTGAAGTATATACGGTGATGATCCCCAGTGTACCCTTAGGGTTGGATTTTTCTCCAAAAATTTCCTCCTCCATATGGGATCAGGTTTGTCAAATTCCTCTTGAGTGTAGGAGAATGTTTGCATGCTAAACTGGAGGTTGCTATCGGGCTCTTTATTTGTTGTGCTCTTTATATATTGTCATGTTTTCTTTTTAAGTAAACCATATGGTACATTGAATGATCTCATTATCTGTTCTAGATTTTTTCTTTCGATCTTTGCTTCCTTCATAACCTTTACCACTTGTTCTTCAAAATCTTCAGTAAGTTGGGACACCAGTAGTGCCCTCTCGTGCCGGCTTAGCTCTGCAATATCCCGATGATTTCTTTTAGAGTGGATCTCTGTTTCCTCCCTTATCGGTGAATGATGTAAGGGGGGAGAGAGAGGACGTACCTCCATTTCCTCAGTAGCCACTGTGGAGTGTGAAACTACTAGTGTCCCCTCCGTTATCTTCTGTGCTAGTTGATCGTGTAGTTGCTTGATCAATTCATCTTTGTTTTTAATCTCCTCTGTGGCCTTCAAAATCATTTCTTTATTTTTTAGGAGTTCCTTGCCAATGACCGCAAGTTGATCAACATCTTCTTTGCATTGTTCAAAGTATTTATTCGCTGCAACCTTCCACTTCCTTCTCAGTTCTGCTGTGTCATCCATATACTTTTTCTCCCATTCTGCGATGATGGCCTGTTCCTGCTTGAGCTGATCTTCATACCTAGCTATCTTTTCATCCAATGCTTTTGTGTCCTTTTTTGGCACTTCAGGAGATTCTATCGGTTGATTACATAGAAGGGTTGTCATCAGCTCCTTGTATCTGTTTCAAAAGTTCTCTGCTTCTTCCATTTTTACTTTGATTTGTGATTCAAGTATTTTTCTTCTGGCATTCATGCGTGTTTTCTCGGCCTCGCTAGCGTCATATTTACTTTGTAAATCTTGTAATTGCTCTTTTAGTTTCTTATTTTGTATCTCGAGGGTGTTGCATTGCTACTTGGCCTCTGGGACTGCCTTCTCTTTCTCTACTATGCTCTTTTGTGCTAGAATCAATTGGGCAGAGAGATTCTCACCGATCTCTTGGAATTGGCATTTTTCCCCCATTGCCCTATCATATTCAGCATCAGCTTCAAGCATTAATTGTTGAGCGTCCATGGCAGTTTTGATCATGTGTTGCACCACTGGCTTGAGTTGAGCAACATCCACATTTAACCAAGTTTTTGGGATGCTTGGAGCTTCCCCTGTTTGTACATCCTTTCTGTGTTCCACATGTATGGTTTCCTTATGTGGTTGCCTTATTTGAAGCTATACTTCATGTTCTTTTCTTTCTTCTCTTTTGTTAACAATCTTCGTGGCACTCCCTTGAAATGTGATGTCCATTGGAGATGGTTCTGCCACTACCCTTATTGGAGTAAATGGTTCTAATTCTTCCACTTTATTATCCTCTAGCTCTTTCTTGGGATTTTTGAATAAGACCTCTCCCGCAAGCAAAGTCTCTTGGATTTGAATGTTAGAATCCTCATTCAATTTGATGACATGTACTCATTCTTGGGAGGCATCCTTCCCTGCCATGTCTTGGCTGGAGTTGATGGGCGTTTGGTCCGCCTTTATCCCTTCTTCTTCTATACTCTTAATTACTTCATTTAACTCCTCCCATTGTCCATCATCCTTGGAATCACTTCGAATGTCCACATTCAACATGGAGGTGTCTGGTTCTTCTTGTGCATCTAATGATGAGCTTGAATTTACTAAACCCAATTCCCTATATCTATGGACCTTGGTCAAGCTTTTTCTTTGTTCTAAATCTTGATGGGCTTGCTGGTAATGGTGTCCTTGCACTAATAGATTGACTTGGCCTTCGGTGTACTGGTGTGTGGCTTCCATTGCTTTGGCCAATTCTTCTTCTGTGATAGGTTGACAGTCTTCAAGTCTCGTTCTTGGAAGCACATGTGCTCTTTTGGTGGCTGGAACTTCTGTTTCTGCTTGCATCATTTCCCTTAGTCTCTTGGTACCTCTTGTTCTAGGTTGGGAGCTTGTTTTTGCTTCCTCAATGACCTTGACTCCCTTCTTCTTCCTAGGGACTCTTGCAACCTTTGCATATTTGGTAATGGCTTCCGATGATGGAATCTCTCTCAAATGCTCTCTAATGCCCAATGCATGATATATTAAAATTGTCAGTGCGACACTTCCATTCAAAAACTTCTTATGACTCCACTGCTTCTTTGCCTCAAATAGCCCCTCTTGAATATATGGAGTCATGTTGACTTGATTTCCAATTTGCTTAATAGCATGTGATAGCATTTGTACTATGATCTTTTGCGGAGCAATGTATCTGTGCATGTTGGGAAAGCAGAAGTACTGATGGATGAGTCTCACTTCGTCTTCAATATCAATGTGATTAATGTCATTGAATGTTTGGGTCTTTGCTCCTCCACTTTCTTCCTTTAATACTGTGGTCCCGTCCTTCTCCCATCCAAACCAACGGCATCCATGACTCTAGCCTTCGGCAACAATGGGTCATGCAAGGCAGGCTGTAGAGTATTCATAACTTGGGCACATCGCTCAAAATTAGGTTTGTATATCGGTAACTCAAAGTATTTATGAATGCCCACCTTCTTCATGATGTCCATGGTTGATGTGAGCTCATGTACTACCTTGAAGTGTTTGGACATCACCGAGAACTATGATCTGTATCCATGATTTTAATGGTTACTAGGAATAAGAAATCCCCGGCTAGTTGATCGTCTCTAAACCAATAACCTTTTGCTTTAGTCACACTTTGCAGAGGGAATTCGAGCACTTCCTCTTGAATGGTAGCTTCAGAGTCTTCGGAAGCCATCTGCACTCGTAATGAAAAGAGCATTAGCTTCTGTAGAAGACATGTCATTTAATGATGTGTGTTGTAGTGACATTTTCGTTCGCAGTGTCACTCCATTCCCTTGCTTTCATAAGTAAAATCTCTTATCGCATAACATTTTTTTCATTTTCACTTCTAAAAGGAAACAAGAATTAGGATAGCCAAAGCATTTATTTATTTACATAGTAGGTCCATTCCTATGGAAGTAGAAGCTATGACCTGTCCCCAAGCAGAGAATGTGCACCACTAATTCAGTTATGTTCTTCATGTGCCGAATGCCTGGCCTCGTAATGTGGCCCTATTATGCATACTTTAGGTGCATTTGATGCTTCATGTGTGCAAACGACATCCTCTTGGTTATGTTGTTCCATCCCTTGCTGTTGCTTTGGTTTTCATATCCATTTCGTAGTCAAGGTTTTATGTTTTGTCTTTTGTTCGTTTCACCCTGCTGCATGAGTTTTCTTTTTCTCTTTTGTTGTGTGAGTTCTTGGATTCTGCTTCTCCGTTATCTGTGATGAGTCTCGCTTGGCTTTATGGTGCTGTTGTGTCGATATAATGTTTCTTCCTGCTTGTCTATCCCTTGAGTGGCCACTTGTCTGACCTTCTTTGGGATCCATATTTGTTGTCGAGTTCTTTGGGCCTCTACCAATGACTTTGGAAGCAATACTCTCAAGAGTTACTTTGGTTCTGATTTTGGTGAAGAAGAACCCTTGTCCATCCTAGTCTTCTTATGATGAATGGCTTGTATTGTCATTGCCCTTTCTGATTTCTTCACTTGATCCTTGCGAACCCATTTGAGTTTAGCATTTCTTGATTGCGAGAAGCTGACAGTGGGTTTCCATGCTGATGATCTATCTCTTTCATAGGAGGCTTTTGGAGCATGGTCCTCCGCTCTACCCTTCTGTTCATCATTTAGGTAGGATGAATCTTCTTTCCCTTGGGATGCATCGAAAGTTGAATTCCTTTCTTTCATTGGACCTTCTTATGGTTGGTTTGTTATGAAAACTTTTGCCATCTATTCTTCTACGATTGGCTTCTCACTCTTGATGATGTCCTG
The DNA here is from genome assembly GCA_020310875.1 of Ceratopteris richardii. NCBI lineage: Eukaryota > Viridiplantae > Streptophyta > Polypodiopsida > Polypodiales > Pteridaceae > Ceratopteris > Ceratopteris richardii. The sequence continues at coordinate 99,164,292 of CM035437.1, forward strand.
TCTATGAGAGGGTCTCTCTTCTAATAGACTAAAGATTTCCTTGTGCCCTATTTTGGCTGAAATGTATCCTTGAGCTAGGTGGATGCTCACCTCATTCTCAATGATCCAGTCTTGTACTAGGATCAAGTTCTCTATTAGATCTTCATCTTTGCACACTAGAACTCGTTGTTCCATAGTTGAATTTCCTAGGTGGAGGGATACTATAGCTTCTCCAATGCATGCTATAACTTGATCTCCCACACCTATCATGTGTGCTTTTGTAGGTGTTATAATGGGTTGAAGATGCGTGATGACTGTACTTTGTATGCAACTGAGTGCTACTCCTGAATCTATCAAGGCATCTATTAGCTGGTACTCTGTCGTTCCAATTCCTAGGTTTAAGTATGGCTGGGACATGCAGACATTGATTGTGTCGGACTTATGAACTTGATAGTTAGCCATGGGAATAGGCTCTTCTCCTTGTAGATACCGTTCATCTCTTTGCCTTATCCACTCTTTCCATTTCTTGATACGCTCTAAGGCTTCTTGCCGTGCTTCCTCTCTAATCCACTCTTCCTCTCTCTTCCTATTTTTTGCACCTACAAGGCGTGCTAACATTTGGTCCGTCAATGGCTCCATATAATGTTTTACTCGACATCCACTTATGTAGTTAGGATTAATATCTCCATCCAGAGTAGCTAGATTAACCGCTCCACTAGTGGAAATCCTATTGATTATTAGGGGTCCATATCCACGCTTTTGTAATTTCTTTGCATGTTGCTTCAAGGTGTAGACCAGAACTAAGTCTCCTTCTTTTACTCCTTTGTCTTTGATGTGTGCATCATAATATGCCTTTTGTCTTCTCTTGGCCGCATAAATTCTTGCAACCGCTTGTATTCTAGTCTCATGTAGCTTCTCAATTTGGTCTAGTTGCTTGGATAATTCATGCCCTATCCATTCATACTGTTGGGCTACTCTCAAAGTTGGCACTAAAAAATCGATCGGCATGATTGCGTTCTGTCCATACACAAGGTTGAATGGGGTAGTTCCAATGGAAGTCTTGTAAGCAACACGGAAGGCCCAAATTGCATGATGCAATTGTTTGTCCCAATTTGACTGTCCACTATTGAGTATCTTTGTCAATACTATGCACAATACCTTATTGGAACTTTCAGCTTGACCATTGGCTTGAGGGTGATAAGGGGCTGATTTTTTATGGATTACTAAGAATTAAGGACTCTATTACTTCATTAATGAAGTGCATTCCTCGGTCACTCACAATCTAAATTGGTAATCCAAAGCGAGTGAAAATGTGCTCAAAAAGAAACTTAGAAGTGGTTTAAGCATCATTCTTTCTAGTAGCCTTTGCCTCTACCCATTTGTTCAAATAATCCGTGGCTACTATTATGTATTCAGCATGTGATCCTTTGGCTGGTGGGTTAATGGGTCCTATGAAATCAATACCCCATTTGGAAAATGCTGTAGCACAAACCATAGGTCTCAATGGCATATCATCCCATCGAACCGGATATTTGGCCCTTTGGCAAGTCTCGCAACTTCGTACATAGGTGTCCGCATCCATATGTAAAGTTGGCCACCAGAAGCCTGCAAAGAGGATCATCTTTATGGTTCTCTCTACTAAAAAGTGACCCCCTGTAGCACTTGCGTGTGCCATCTCTAATATGGGTAAGTATTCTCCTTCATGCACACATAGCCGTAGGTGATTATCTTTCCCTCTCTTGAACAATTGTTTTCCCATAATTACATAATCCTTGCTCATTTCCTCTAGGGATCATTTTCTTGCTAAACTGATTCCTTCCTTGTGCTTTCTTGTCTTTAGAAATTTCACTAATGTCTCACTCCATTTGGGTGCTATTGTAGAGAAAGGTAAAGATGTGTCATCATCTGGCATGCTTTCTTGACATTCTGCGCAATTATTGACATGATCATGGACATCTTTAGGCATATCCGGCCAATATACTCCCAACCATTTCAAATCTCTTAAGGTTCCATGAGTTCCTTTGTGCATTCTCCATTTATTTACATGGGCTTGTTCAATCAACTTCTTCTGTTTGTCTTCCTCAACACATCTTGACAGTACACCATTGGGTTCCTTATAGTACACACTTCCTGCAATAATGTGCAAGTTACGTGATTTCAAAATTTCCTTTTTACTTTCTTTATTAATTGAGTGTTGTGGGCCATGAGTGAGTATTGGAATTCACTTCTCTGCCCACCTTGGACACACTTCCAAATTAAACAGTTAAGTGTCTGGCAAATCGTCTGGTACTCCACTTGGTGGTTCTCCATGTGTTAGTCTAGAGAGATGATCTGCCCTCACATGGGTATTTCCTTTTCTCATGATTACTTCAAAATTGAATTCCATCAATAACAGAAACCATCTCACAAATCTACCCGTGTTACAAGGCTTATTGACTAGGTACAATAAGGCTTGATGATCTATGAAGAACTTGAATTTGTTGGCTAAGATATAGTGTCTAATTTTTTTCACAACATACACCATTCCTAATCCTTCTCTCTCAGTAGTTGTATAATTTCTTTCTGCTTGATTCAATTGTCTAATCGCATAGGCAATTGGATGATCCAACTTTCCTTCATCTGCCGGCTAAGCTAAGATGCATCCTATTGTGTAATTGGAAGCGTCCACATGAATATGGAATGGCTTGTTCCAATCTGGTGAATTCAAAATTGGAGCCGTACTAAGTCGCCTTTTTAACTCGTTAAATGCCTTTTCGCATTCCTCAGTCCATGTGAATTGAGTCAATAATCCATACAAGGGTTTGGCAACTATGGCGTACATGTGGATAAATCGACGATAGTATCCACAATGACCCATAAATGCTTGCACTTCTTTGGCATTCTTTGGTCTAGGAAGTTCCATGATTACCTTGATTTTATCTTCATCGGTAGAGATTCCGTTCCTTGACACTATGTGTCCTAAAATCTTCCCTTGTCTTACCATGAAGACACACTTCTCAGGATTGAGGCAGACTCTATATTGTCGGCATTGATCAAATATTTTCCATAATTCAGGAATGTGTTCCTGTCTTCGATTTGAATATGTACATAGGTCATCTACATACACTTCCATACTTTTCTTCAAGAATTCTTTGAAAACATGACACATCAACCTTTGGAAAGTAGCAGGGGTGTTAGTGAGTCCCACTCTGAAAGCATAGACTCCCCATTCAGTCACGAATGCGATCTTATGTTGATCCTCTGTAGCAATAGCTACTTGGTTGTATTTAGAGAATCCGTCCAAGAAGATATGGACTTCTTTTCTTGCAACTCTTTCCAATAGGTGGTCAGTGATAGGTAATGGATAGCTATCACGGATCGTGGATGCATTGACTTTTTTTAGGTTAATGCATACTCTGAGTTTTCCATTCTTTTTAGGCACAACCACTAATGGCGACACCCATTCGGTATGTTCTATCTCATAAATGAATCCAACCGCTAATAGCTTGTCTATTTCTTCTTTTATTTTAGTAGCATAGACCTCGTTATACGTGTAAGGGCATTGTTTGGATGGTTTTGCTTCTGGTGTCATTGGTATTCTATGGGAACAAATGGAGGGTTCCACACCCTTGAGATCCTTATAGGTCCAAGCAAATACATCTCGATATTCTCGGATCAACTATATCAATTCTTCTTCCTCTTCTGTTGACACATCTTTTCCTATGTATGTACATCTTTCTTCTCCATCTTCTACAATTACTATGATTTTCTTGGTTTGTTCCTTGTTGTCGTACGCCTCTCCTTCTCTTGCCTCCCTCCTAGGCATTTGAATAGCTATTTTTCTCTCTTCTACTTCATACCTTTTGAAATGCTCTGGTACCTCAAAAAGATCAGGGTTTGGTTTGATCTTACTCACACTTTCCTCCTGTTTTGGTACTATAGGGACTGCTTCTATTGCTAACACTTTGGTCATTCCATACTTGTCTTCAGTTCTAATGGCTTCTAGGTAACGTTCCTCTGAATCAAATTCTGGTTCCATTTCTATGCTCTCGTAATCTTCTTTCCATTCCTTTTCCCATATTTCTCCTACTTCTACTTCTTGAAGGACAACCATGTACAAATTTACATCGTAGCCTTCTTCGTCCACACATTCATTCATCATCAGAACTTCTTCATTCAGACATACATCCAGGGTAGCTAGGATTTCCATCCAACCATGCGGTTCAAACGTTTCATCAGGAAAGATTTCAGGCATGTACATTGGGTCTTCTACGAGTCAATAATTAGGATGTCCTATTGGCCATAACTGCCTTTTGTTATCCTCTTTCTTGGCTTCTTTACACATCCACAATTGGGCGTCCTCATGCATCCAAGATTGATCGCCTGATCCAGCACTATGGATAGACAAATCATCCTCTTCCTTATGTATGGGGTTCCATTGTAGTGGGGGTACATCTCGGTATGCAAAGGTATGCAAATTTATCTTAGTGGTGTTTCCTTGATGTTGAAGGTATAATGAGTCTCGTCCCCAATCTTGTACTACCCTAAGTTGTCTCATGAAGGGTCATCCTAATATCATCTCATAGTTATTTGCTTCTCCAAATTGACAGATGACTAAAGGATGCTCAAATTCAACTCCACAGGTGGTTAATTTGATCTTTTCCAATATTCCCAAAGGTTTCTCAACATGGCCATCTACTAATTGAAGCTTCATACAAGTGGGTCGTAGGGCGAGCTTTCCCCATTTCTCCCAAATTTCTTTGGTAGCAATACCTACTCCTCCTCCAGTGTCTAAATTGGCTTTGGTCATGTAGCCATTGTAAGTGAAAGGTAGGCATGTGTTACCCTCATCTCCTTCGTTGAATTCTCCAACCTTATCCACAGGGATTTGTACATTAGATGGGTTTTCATTCCCCTTGCTCTCTTTTTCATTCTTCTCCTTCTCTAACTCCAATTGTCCTACTAATTGTTTCCATAATTGTGGTTTAACGCGAAGTAGTTCTTCCACGGTCAATTGGCAGTGTACTTTGTTCTTTTTAAGTTCTGTTAGATTGTGTGAGTTCTCGTCTGAGATTCCTTTTCCTTTTCCTCGTACTGTGGGTGCACGGAAGATTATGGATTCTCTTTTGTATTCTCCCATGTACTTTGGTAAGGTCAAAATGCTCTGCGCTTCCTCCCTATTTTTGTCTAGTTTTGGAACTTCCTTGTTGGAGACCTTTTAATCTCCAAAGGTTTGATCTATACTGATCTAAGAACGCTTCTATATCAGTTATGGATCAAACTTTACACAAAACTTTCATTAACACTTCTCTGAGTGAAGAAATTCCTTCTTCAAAAAATCTGCTTCAGAAATGAATTTCATTATCTGCACATATCTTTAGATTTCTTCAAATCAATGATACACATATCTCCACACTACCTTTGCGCAATCATATCAACCATTAGTTCTTCAAAAGAATCATTAAAACTTTAATTTGATCCTTAAGGTCAAAAGTATGTCAAAAACTATCTTCTTGAACTAGCAACTTTGACATAGGTAACTTCTAAGGTTGATTTCTCACAGCATAGATCCCGTTTTGCTAATGCTTTTATCCATAGCTTCCTTACCTTCTAACTTAGATTTTGAATGCTCACTCATAAAAAACTTTACACTATGCACTGAGATCCAAGCAAAACATTGACACGAAAAAATGCGCGACTCTGAGAGATCATCTACAGACTTTACATACACGTGTTCCTATTGATCATACTCACAGCAGAAGAAGAATTAGACCATGAAACTTTGAACATAGCTTCATTAGCTTCTAGATTAGATGTGTACAAAAGGATTTCTGATCCACATGATCAGACTGAGGGAAATCTACGAAATACTCATCGCTATTTTATGAAGATGACTCTCTTCAAATCTATCTCTATGACACTTGTCTTCTAATGACTCTCTTATGTATTTCTTTACATCATTGACTTATATACATATGGTTCTAGAATTATCCCGCGTCTATTACATTACTCCTTATCATCCTAAGGATTATCTATACTCATATTACAAGAATTTTCAAATCTATCTCTATGACACTTGTCTTCTAATGACGCTCTTATGTATTTCTTTACATCATTGACTTATATACATATGGTTCTAGAATTATCCCGCGTCTATTACATTACTCCTTATCATCCTAAGGATTATCTATACTCATATTACAAGAATTTTCAACTGTAATGTACATATATATACAAACTTCTCTTTTGAGATCTCTTCACTTTCTCAAGTGTATTCTTCCACTTCAATCTGATCATAAGCTTGCTTAAAGCTCTTTGTAATCACCAATTTGTGATTGATTTGTTCCAAAAGCTCCCCCTCAATCACTAATTGTGATTATTCCATTCTTCTTCACTCCTGCCATCTCTTTGAATCTCTGTAGCTTAGGTCCATCCAAGCTTTTTGTCATCATATCTACAACTTGCTCTTTTGTTGAAGTATACATCACTTCAATCTCTTTATCAAGTACCTTTTCCCTCAAGAAATGATACTGAATCTCTATATGCTTAGTCCTGGCATGAAAAACAGGGTTAGCTTCCAGATACAATGAACTCATATTGTCTCCAAAAATAATTGGAGTACTCTGATCACTTCCAAAACTCTTCAACAAGGTCTTTAACCAAATCACTTCTTTTGCAGCCTCTACCATTCCTTTATATTCAGCTTCTGTAGATGACAAAGCAACTGTATGTTGCTTCTTTGAGCACCAAGAAACTAGTTTATCTCCAATATAACAGAGATACCCATGAGTAGACCTTCTATCATCTGAATCACCTGCCCAATCTGCATCACTAAACACTTTGATTCTTGTATCAGAAGTAAATCCATAATACAGACCTTCACTTAGGGTTCCTTTGATATATCTGAGTACCCTTTGAGCTGCAATCCAATGACTCTTCTTTGGACAATGCATAAATTGTGATAACACACCTATTACATATGACAAATCTGGCCTTGTCAAGGTAGCATAGATTAAACTACCTACCAAACTCTGATATTTCTTCATGTCATTAAACTCTTCACCTCTATACCTGCTCAATTTATGATTTACCTCCAATGGTGTGCTTGAAGGCTTGCAATCCTCCATGTTGAATTTGACCAAAAGATTCTTCAAGTACCTCACTTGTGTAACATATACTCCATGTTGAGTATATACAATCTGCATTCCTAAGAAATAAGATAAGTTTCCCAAATCACTTATCTTAAACTCCTTCTCTATTTGTTTCTTAAGCTCATTGATTCCTTGAGCATCTGTACCTGTGACAATAATATCATCAACATAAATACAAATGTATATGTATCCATTTTCACTTGCCTTCACTAGCAAGCTACTATCTGCCTTTGATGCTTGAAATCCACATTCATTCAAGAACTTAACAAGCTTGTAATTCCATGCTCTTGGAGCTTGCTTCAACCCATACAAAGCTCTCTTGAGCTTACACACATAATCTGATCCAATTGAATCCATGAAACCTTCTGGTTGCTCCATGTACACTTCATCTGCATTATATCCATTCAGAAATGCATTCTTCACATCTAATTGTGATAACTTCCATCCTTACAAGCAGCAATAGCAATCAATGATCTAATTGTAGACATCTTAGCAACAAGACTAAAGGTTTCATCATCATCTACCCCATAAGTTTGGGCATAACCTTTGACCACAAGTCTAGCCTTGTATCTTGAAACCTTACCATCTGCAAACCTTTTTGTTTTATACACCCACTTACATCCAATAACCTTCTCATTCTTTGGTCTTGGCACCAACTCCCATGTCTCGTTTTCAAGTAGAGCATCATACTCTTCTTGCATTGCCTTCTCCCAATTCAGTTTACCTTTAGCTTCTTCATATGTGATTGGATCCTCTTCTGTCTTCACAAGTTAAGCATACTCTTTTGTTGTTAAGAAAGATGTGTCATAGCTATACCTGATAGGCTCTTTTCTTTCCCTTGAGGATCTTCTGACCTCTGCACTTCTTGAAGTCTCAGCCACATTTGATTCTAGATCAAATCGTGGCCTATCTTCAACATTATCCTGCAATTTACGTTTATAATCAACATCATCAATATCTTCTTCATACACACTTACTTTTGCCTTCCCTTTCCTTTGTATTTCTTCAACACCTGCATAATCATTTGTTGACGCTGTATACCATGTGCTTTGCTGATCAAATGTAACATCTTTGGTAACAAGAAATTTCTTTGTGGATGGACTCCACAGTCTGTAACCCATCTGTCTATCATCATACCCAATAAACACATACTTCTCTGCTTTGGGTTCTAACTTATGTCTCAATTGTGAAGGAACATAAGCATATGCTAAACATCCAAATAGCTTACAATGATCAAGAGTAGGTTTCTTACCCCACCATGCTTCATAAGGAGTTCTTCCCTCCAAAGCTTTACAAGGTAACCTATTCACAACGTATGTTGCAGTGTTGATAGCTTCTGCCCATAAGTAATTTGGACAATTCTTTTCCTTCATCATTGCTCTTGCAAACTCTACAAGAGTTCTATTTCTTCTTTCTGCAACTCCATTTTGTTGAGGAGAGTACCTGCAAGTTACTTCTCTTTTTATACCTGCATTCCATAAATAATCATCAAACTCTTTAGAGAAATACTCTCCCCCTCCATCTGATCTCAACCTCTTGAGCTTTTGTCCTGTAATCCTTTCTGCATAAGCATGATAATGCTTGAATGTCTTGAACACTTCTGATTTGTCCTTGATTACATATAAAGTAATCCATCTGGTTGCATCATCAACAAACAACACATAATATCTGGATCCATTTATACTATAGTCCCTTGAAGGACCCCACACATCTGTATGAACTAACTCAAGCATGTTTGAATACTTGTATCCTGATTTGTTGGAAGAACTTTTGTGCGCTTTACCTAATTGACAAGCTTCACACTTGTACACCATGTGTTGCCCTTCAACATTTGGCAAACCAAGCACTACATCATTCCTTGAAATTTCCTTTATAGCTCTCTCATTGAAATGACCTAGCCTTTTATGCCATAGGTCTAACTCAGACATCTTTTGACTTCCATAAGTAAATAAAGCATGTCCCACATTACCTTGGACTTTGAGAGTAAACAACCTTCCTTCCTTTTTACCTGCAATGATGTTTCTATATCCCTGATTTGGATCTTGCACATAAACACCATCATTTGTGAATCTGACTTCATATCCCTTCTACACAATTTGCCCTACACTTATCAAGTTTTTAGGAATAGTAGGAACATAAAGTACCTTGCTCAAAAATGTACTTACATTCTTTGTCTTCACTGATCCAATGCTTTCCACCTTATGCTTAGTATTGTCACCTGTTTGAACTGTATGTCCATTCACCTTTGCTTCCATATCAGTCATCAATGATATATTGCCACTCAGATGATTGCTACATCCTGAGTCAGTATAAAACACCCTTTGGTCTTCTCTTACTGCTTCATGAGTTGCATTCAAGATGAGATTCATGTCATCCTTTTGATCTGATGCATAATTATAATAATTGTTGTTGTAGGACTGAGATTGAAAACTTCTTCCACCTCCTCTAGCATATGATGTCCTACCACCTCTTCCTCTAAAGTTACCTCTTTGGTTTCTGCCTCCTCTACCTCTTTGATTGAAGCTCTGATTATTAATTCCACCATTTTGATTGTTATACCAACAATCATTTGCCAAATGATTGGTTCTGCCACAAATCCAACAAGCTTTAGTATTATCCTTGTTCTTACCTCCTCTTCCTTTACCTCTGAAGTTCATCTTTCCTTTTGTAAAGTTAGCTTGACTTGAAGTTCCTTCATCATCAGTTGACTGCTTCCCTTTGCCATTCTTTTTCTTGTCCTTGGAGTACATAGCTTGACTTGCACTCCTATCATTGTCTCCCTTAATGTTAAGATTAATGTTGACTGCTTCCCTTTGCCATTCTTTTTCTTGTCCTTGGAATACATAGCTTGACTTGCACTCCTATCATTGTCTCCTGCTCAAAAGTTAGCATGTGTCCTAGCAATTGATTAAGATTAGGAGTAAAGTGATCTAATGACAATTCTATGGACAATATGAAAGGCTTCCACTTCTCATCTCCTCTCAGACCTGTAAGTATTTGCCTTACCAACTTATCCTCTTCAATGTCTTCATCTACAACTCCCAAGCTATCTGCAATATCCTTCATCCTTGCCACATAATCAGAAATTGATTGTGAACTCTTCTTCTTGAAAGTTGTAAACTCTGCCCATAATGAGGATTTCCTAGACTTGGTTGTGTTTTGGAAATTGTTGGAAGAAGTATTTTTTGGAGTATTTTTTATGAGAAACAATTGTAAAATGCCAAAAAATTGTAAAAATATTTATGTAACTGATGTAAAAATAAGGAAGAGTCTTCCTTATGTAGAGTAGAACCTTATGTAATTTTTCTAAAATTTTTGGAAACTCCTAGATAGCATATTTTTAGACTAATAGAGGAAAGGACCAAAATTCAAGTGTGTAAAGGGACACTTGAAAATGTATAAAAGACAATTTCCTCTATTATGAGAGGTTTGGTTATTTGTTTACATGCTATCCAAGTGAAGAGAGAGTTTCCTGCTGAAAATTGTGTTTCTCCCATTTGTGTGGTTTCATTGATTTGTTGAGTCTATTCTTTGTGTATCCATGGAGATTTGTGAGTTTCTATTGTGTATTTCTGTTGAATGTGTATGAAGAGAGCTGAATACTGATGTATTGAGTGAGAATTTGATGAAGGCGGGTGCTGGAGATGAAAATCGTCTGTTTTCACAGAATCGCGATTGTTTCATCTGAATGGTACATATAACTTTTTTGAGTTTTGACTTCATGGTTGTATTCTGCTGAGAAAATGACATGTTTTAGACACCAAGATTATTGAAAATGATGGAGTATTGCTCAAGATAATCCAAACCCTAGAAATTCTTCTTCATCTTCACTATTCTCAGAAATCCAGCCATTTTTCTCTTATTTCTTGGATTCTATCATCTAGAAGGGGCTGTGGTCTCTTGTATACTTCTAGGATTAACAAAATAAAGATGTATTGTTAATTCTTTATGCTAAATGATTGGAGAGGACAACTCCAAAGGTCAATAACAAACATTTTTTGGCACCGTTGCCGGGGAGTATATCAAAAGCTTCATTGAAGTTGGACCTTGCTGGATCTTCTATTGTTGATGGTATTGAACACATGGAAAAGGTAATACTCTTTAATCAAGAAATGTAAACATGAAAAGGTAGATTTCTTTGTTTGTCTTTTGGAAAAAGAAAGCAATAGATAATCTTTTGAGAATAAGAAGTGTTGAAATTTTTGCAAATTGATAGTTGCTCATATCATTTTTTGAAAGTAAAGTGCAGGTGTGTGAAAAATTGAATCAAGAAAGCTGATGATAAGGTAAAATGTGTATATTCTTGCATTTGTAGAGTGCTTTTTGATCAAGTACTAATCAAAATTGTTGATCTTGGGAAGATGACAAGATTGCATTGAGGAAAAGTCAAGTTAAGTAGCTAGATGCAAGAAGATAAGATCCATTTGTAGCCAAGTCAAAGTAATAATCTTGAGAAAAGCTGAATTGCATCTTGAAAAGAGAAATGTTTGAGTTTATCTTTGCAAAAATTGACATTTGCATTTCTTAACATAACTTTTTTTGGGAAATTTTACTCATAAACTGTTTTGATAGCCAAAGCATAGGAGAGTTTAACCAATCAAGGAACACAGGATCAATAGATCACCAAACAAGAAACCCTAAGTGAAGTGTTTACCTTAATTTAGGGCAAAATACTAAAAAATTCATAAAATACATTAAAACAATCAAAAAAATTTCTTTTTCTCCTTAGGAAGTTGGACTGAAGTTTTGTTGACAAGAGTGGAAGAGACCAGGTGGTAAGAAAAAAAAAATTGCAAAAAACTAGAAAATTAGAAAAAACACGATTCTCTGCACAGGATCGTGATTTTCTGGATAATTTTGTGATTATGATGTAAAATTACAAGTGACAGTTGAATTAGAATCGGTAAAGGGTACTAAAGGGAAACAAGAGAAAAGAATACTCAAAATTGCAAAAAAATAGGAAGTACAGAAAAATTACGATTCTCTGCACAAAATCGCGATTTTCTGTAAGAGAAATTTTTTTGGGAAGTTTGAGTACAATTGGGTTTTTGGAGAAAGGTAATTTTTTTTTTTTCTTAAAGGAAGTTCGGCAATAGCCTACTCTCCCGGACTTGAATTAAATTAAGAAACAAAGGTACAATAGAAGGGGACTAGTGCCCACGGGACCCCCCGAATCCCACAAAGCAGGGGAAGCTTGGTTGATTCCTAGGTTGCATTACAAAGAAGGTTGATCACCCTCTCGTCGCCCTCATGCGGGACCCACTTGGGTTTGAGCTTGTTGTTGATCAAAAGGAGGACTTGATGGTGCCTGAAGGGGGGGGATTTCTTACTGTTGACAATCCTTTTGCCAAGGAGGAATAGAGATTTTTCAATCGACCACTCCCTGGGGGGGTCGCCGAAGTTGAGAGCACACCGCTCTCGCCAAATTTTCCACAGGACTTCCCCTCTGATTGCGTTCCAGAGAGCCGCAGAGCATCCAATCGCTTCTCCCAAAAGGACTTGTTTCCAACTAAGCTGTTTCTGAACTCTGATTTTCAGTCCAACCATCTGCCAGATTCTGTGGGAGTTGGGGCAAGTGAGGAAGATGTGTGGGACATCTTCGATTGCACGGTGGCAGCGTTTGCACCACGGAGGGATCCCACAAATTTTGCTTGCCTTATGGTTAGTCCAAATTCCTCGATGAAGAATTTGCCATAAGAGGACAGACTTCTTAATCTCTATAAGTGGGTGCCAGATACCCATGAATTTCATGTCCCACCGAAGCCGCGTCCAAGACAGGCACCACTTCTTGTTGAGGCTGATCTGGAGGTCTGACGTTTCTTTGATGTTCGGGATTTTGAGTAGGCTATTTCCATTGTGCCATTTGAGACCACGCGCGTTCGGAGCATCATGTCCCATGAGAAGGCGAGTTTTGTGACGATCCCAAGCGAGGCATCTGCTTTGCAAGGTGTTCCATTCTTCGTAGGAGATGTTTATGCGAGGGTCGATATCCTCGAAGTTGATCCAACTGTTGGTGTCATGTTTCCAGAGGTGTTTCCATTTTTTGAATCCTTTGTTCCATAACTTCTTGGCATTTTGAATGTTCCATGACTCCACACTCCGGATGCCATGTATCGGAAACCAGATAGAGTCGTTTTGTCTGATTCCGGCCGCCCACTTCCAGTCCTCACTAATTCTTGTGAAGCTTTTGACTTTATTCCAGCCCTTCCAAAGAGAGCATACGAGATTGGAGCCTTTCGGGAAGACAGGTATCGGGGAGAATAGCAGGGTCATGATGTCAAGGTTCTTCCAGTTCGGGGACCCCGTGAGGGCCAACTCATTTTTGTTTCTGAAGATCAGCTTGGCCCACGAGGCCTCCCTATTGCACCAAGCCTTAATCATCCATTTGGCTGCCAGTTTGTTAGCCATACACTCAATGTCCAGGATGCCAAGCCCTCCGCTATCTCTAGGGCTGGTGCAGATGGCCCATTTGATTTTAGGCACCCCCCTTCTGTTATGATCACCCGTCCAAAGAAAGTTTCTGCAGATGCTATTCAGTTTGGACAGGCCTTGCTCATTCGGTCTCCAGCAAGAAAGGAAATAGATGGTAGACGAGAGGAGGAACGTGTTGATAACCATCGCCCGTCCAGCGAGATTGATTTGCATGCCTCTCCAGTAATTGAGCTTGTTTTCAAGTTTGGCCAGCACCCAGTTCCATCGCTGCTCCATAGAGACGCCAAATCCCAAGGGGATTCCAAGCAGCCGAAAGATTTGGCCCTGCGGAATGATTTGACAGCCATGATCAGTGAGAAGGCCAGGTTGATGTCCCACGATGGCCCTAAAGGCGGTCTTATTGTGGTTGATTTTGGATCCAGAGGCCTCACAAAAGGTATCAAGACACCTCCAGAAAGTCTCCAGGCTGGTATTATCGTTGTGAACGAACGCGTTCATATCGTCAGCAAAAAGTCTCATGATGATTTGACTGTGGTCGTGAGGTAGTTGGAGGCCTTTGATATTGCCAGCCTCCACATGATGAGCCACAAGTCTGCTCAGCCCCTCAGTGGCGATGGCAAAGAGAAGGGGGGCAAGAGGGCACCCTTGTCTAATAGATCTTTTAAGATGGATCGCCTTCGACAGTTTGCCGTTAACGTTAATTTGGGTCGTTGCGTTGCCAAGAAGGGTCGCGATCATCTTGGTGAATTTCTGACTACATCCGAGGTCTTGGAGCGACTGCAGAATATAGTCCCATTCTAGCCTATCGTAGGCTTTGTCAAAGTCGATCTTGAGGAAGACCACGTCTTGATTAGACTCGTTTGCAAATTGAATACCTTCCCAAATATCCATAATGGTTTCCAGGATGGACCTGCCTTTGATGAAACCTTTTTGGTCCTCACTAAGCCAAGATCTCAGGTGGCATGCAAGTCTGTTGGCAATGACTTTGGCGACGATCTTGTATCCTGTTTGGAGCATCGTAATTGGCCGCCAGTTCTCGATTCTGTTTTTTTCCCCCTTCTTGTGAATCAGCTTGATAATTCCATTATTTATACAAGAAGGAAGAGCACCAAAATTTAGCGCTTCTTGCCAAACCATCCGAAGAGGGGTGGCAACCACCAGCTTGAAGGATTTAAAAAACTCGGAGAAAGGTAATTGTAAGAGATCTCATTGAGTTGAATAAGTGAAGGAATTCAAGCTCAAAAAACTCAGAGAGAATGAGTATCAAGTGGAAGAAGTGGAATAGAGGCACAAAATCGTGATTTTCACCAAAAGCTAATGGGAGTGATTAATCATGAAAAATTAAGAATTGAGGATTAAAGTTATAAAGTTGTTGGAGATTCAAATTGGACAAGTGAAAAAGTGAAAATCAGTGGAAATTGCACAAAATCGCGATTTTGTGGACACTATAAAAGTCTGGAATTTCATAAAAAAGTCATTTTTTGAGTGAGAGAGAGAGAGAGAGTAGGAACAGGATCGCGACTTTTTGAGCCAAAAGTTTTGGAGAGTCTTTGAATCAAGCAAGCAAGGTAAGGGCCTCAATACCATATTTTTTTGCATTTCTTTAAATTTTCATGATCATTAACCATAGAGAAGTAGGAAATAGCTAAAAAGCACGGAATCGCGATTTTTGATTTTTTGAAGTTTCTGTAAAAAATAAAAAGATTTTAGAAAACTCTTTTATTGCATGTCAATAAATAGTTAAGGCGATTCTATAGAAGAAATCAAAATTTGAAAATCAATATCTAGAAAATTTCTCAAAAAATTGAACAGAATCGCGATTCTGTAGTCAAACACAAAATCCCGATTCTCTCAAACTAAGAATAAAATTGCGATTCCCAGATCACGATTTTCATAAGAAAATCGTGTTTTTTACAATTGTGAGCAATCACGATTGTCTGGGAACAAAATCGTGGAAAACACGATTTTCAGCACAAAATCGTGAAAAACACGATTTTGATCACAGAATCGTGACAAACACGATTTTGAGCACAAAATCGTGGAAAACACGATTTTGAACACAGAATCAGGGAAAACACGATTTTAATCACAGAATCGTGGAAAATACGATTTTGAACACAAAGACGTGGAAAACACGATTTTCAGCACAAAATCGTGAAAAACACGATTTTAATCACAAAATCATGGAAAACACGATTTTGAACACAAAGACATGGAAAACACGATTTTGCGCACAAAATCGTGAAAAACACGATTTTGATCACAGAATTGTGATAAACACGATTTTCACCACAAAATCGTGAAAAACACGATTTTGATCACAGAATCGTGACAAACACGATTTTGATCACAGAATCGTGACAAACACGATTTTCACCACAAAATCGTGAAAAACACGATTTTAATCACAGAATCGGGGAAAACACGATTCTAGTCACAGAATTGTGGAAATTAATTGAATGATCCTTAGGTCTGGTAATAAATTGTACACACATTCCCAACAAGAACTGGGAAGGAAAGAAATAGAGCCAGTGGTAGGGGATTTGCAAGAAAGAGATTTAGGGCAAGAAAACAACATGGAAAATTTAAATGAAACAAATGAGTCCACTGAAACTGGGGATTATAGAAACATCCTCAAATATATGTATACAAATAGGTTTAGAACCTATGTATATCAGGATGGAATGCATAAGTTTCTCATTAGATTGAGAAACTTAGAAGTTCCCCTGAACATAACACCAGTAGCTCAATTCAAAGATGGTAGATATGAGGATAGGCAAGGATGTGTATACATATTCTCACAAGACCCAGAAAATTCAAATGACTTAGGGAAATGTGCGGACAAGAGACCTTGGGAACAGAACCTAGGGCAATCAAACTTGCCAAGGCCACATGAAACTCACAGTAATGGTGAGCAACAACAAGGTAGGAGAACACATACTTCCTCAAATCCTTTTGAAAAGGAACCAGAAGCATTTAATGAATTTCCACTAAGAAGAAGACATTATTGGCAATATCTGGGTAGAATGCTTAGACCATATCAAGTAGCCAAATGCATGAAAAATCAATATGAAGGATATTCTGATCCTCATGCTCATGCAGCAGAATTTAGGCAATTAATTAGAGCTGAAGAAGTAGAGGATTACAAAGTCCAATTTGAAGCATTTGGTTTAACCCTAACAGGACCAGCATTATCTTGGTTCATTCCCTTGAGAAAGGAAATGTATCTAGATATTGAATCCTTCCTAGAAGCTTTCATTGGGGAATTCACAAAGACTGGAATAAAACATAGCACAACCACATTGATACATAGCTTTAAACAGTAAAAAGATGAAAATGTCAGAGAGGCAGCCAGGAGATTCAAGCAGTACATTGACAGATGTGCCAGAGAAGAAGTACCTTCCATGGCAAGACAGGTATCCCTATTCATAGAAGGATTAAGAAGTGCCCAATTAAGAACCCTAGTATATTATAGGAGATGCCCTGACCTAGGAGCATGTGTAAAAGAGGCAATAGATTTGGAAGATAACAGAGGCCAAGACCTGTTAACATTTGATCAATCTAGAACAAATGAAGATAAAATCCCACCAACATAAGAATTGGCTCAAGCCATTGCTAAAGCTCTAGAAGTCAACACTAAAACCAATCTGATAAATACCAAGATAACAACAAATAAAAAATGCTATAATTGTGGAGAAAATCATTTGGTACAACAATTTCCATATCAAAAACCACAACACTTGCAAGACAGAAAACCACTCAAATATTGTACACTAGAGAGGAAATGGACAAATCATACTAGAGAAGACTGTTTTTACAACAAACAACCCATTAAGGAGAGAGATTATGCAAGTCAAAGAGAATCTGGATATATTGAGCAACCAAGACCTGTACTTGGGCAACAACCTCCATTACCAACAAATGTGGTACCAGTTAAATACACACCAATAGAGGAGGGAAATTCAAGAATAAGATCACCATACAAGGAAGATTATCACTGGAATGAAGGACATCAGGAAGAATGGGAAGGATATGAACTGAGAGAACTAGAACTACAAGCCCTAGATTTGGGAAATGGGAGAATTGAGATGGATACAACCACATTCATGTATATAACCAATAATTATATGTCCAATCAAAAACCTCAGTTCAAAGGGGGATCAAAGATAACTTGTTATAGATGTGGGGGGGAACATTTCATTAGAGATTGTCCACAACCTCCTACATTAAGAATAGAGGGAGCCTGTTGTAAGGATTGTGGTAGGGAACATTTAATAAATGATTGTCCAAGAAATCCTCAAAAAACAACAAAAGACATCTAATAACATACCACTGAAAATAGTCAACATCATGGAGCAAGAAGAATTGAGTGACATTGACCAAGTGTCTATAAATGCTATAACAAGGGCACAAGCTAAGCAACAAGAAACAACTAAGGAACAAAATGAAGGATCAGTTTCAAAAGTGAAGAAAAATAGACAAAAAAGGAAATGGGAAAGAAAAAAAGAATGGGTAAAAACTTGGAAGAGGAGAATAGGGAACAGCCAAACAGTACTCCCTCTCAAAAGACACAAACCCAGTCAGAGATAAGAAATTCACAGATTCTGGACACCTTGATAAAAGCATACAAGGGAAGAATTCAAGAGGGACCAAGTCCTATAGATCATGTAATGGCTTATCCTATGCCAGACTTAGAACATGAGAGGATGCATAAGTTTAAACAAATCATACAGGAAGCACAAATCAAACTGGGGGAAGTAGAAAATTCTCAAAAAACAGTTGAGGAATCTGAGGCAACAAGAACAAGAGGAAATATTAATCAGGAAGAAAACCCACAAATAACATTTCAGGTGAATATAGATAAACAATGTACAATTCTATATCACACCACATTCGAAGAATTGATAAAACAAAATCCTCACTTACAGAACAAAATGAAAAAATGGGAAACAATACCAGAAAATCTTCATCCACAACTACATGAATTGGAGGAATTGTGGTATATTCCCATTGATAAGATAGGAGGATATTGTGAAGGAGAAGAAGGAAACTCAACCCTAAAAATACAATTTGGAAAAAACCATGCCAAAGCTATTCTGGATAGTGGATCAGGATTGGCCATCATGACTAAACAAACTTGGGAAAAATGGGGAAAAAATGAATTAATACCCACCAAAATGAGATTGCAACTTGCAGATGGACACATAGAAAAACCCCTAGGAATATGGGAAAAGGTCATTGTGGACATATGTGGAATAGAAATAGAACATACATTTGCCATAGTTGAATTTCCACAATCCACTTCATATGAAATTATCCTAGGAAGACCATTTATGAGACAAATGCAAATTGTGCAAGATTGGGGTAATGATTGCCTGTACCTTCAGAGTAAAGGAAGAATAACCAGAGTGAACCTAAGAAATGGGCATTATTGTGACATATCTCCTCAAGAATGGTATAAAATACATCAAAATCAAGAATTAAGTGAAGAATCAGAGATGGAGGACCAGAATGAAACTGAATCATCAATATGGAAGTGCAATATGATAAGAAACCTCACCAATAGAAAAAGAAGATTGAGGAGGGAAGATTGTGTAGAAGGAAGAAAGTTACAAGATGAGAGCTATGTACCACAAAAATTCAAAGATGAAGAATTTGAGCCCTATGGGTGGAGCCAAATTTTGGCTACCATGGATCTGGCCACTAATGAGTATGTAGGAGTGGAATTTCAAAATGAAGAAGGATATGATGTTTTCCACATAGGAATACAAATGATAAAGGTATCAAAAACAGAAGAAGACAAGGAAGAAGAACTGATATTAAGAAAAGGGAAAACACAATATTTGGAAGAAGTAAAAGCAGAAGATGCAATAAAAGATAAAATCTCAGGCAAATATAAGAAAAACCAACACAAGGAAATAGAAGAAAACCAAGAGGATGAGAAAAAGGAGAAGGAAACAAATAAAGATCAACAGTTTGATGTACCAGCAAATTTCAAAACTTATGAAGTAGAAGACAGACTACTTCTAAAAATGAAACCAAAGAGAGAAAAGAAGAAAGGGGAGGCTTATGATAATGAGGAACAAACTAAAAAGGTCATGATCACTCAAGAAGATGGAGAAGAGAGACATATTGTGGTAGTTGATGACATGACAAAGCAAGAACTAAGAAATTTGGCAATAAACTATAGGGATGTGTTTTCTTATAGCTACAAGGATTTGAAAGGTATTGATCCTAAAATCTGTGAGCATAAGATTCCTATTACACCTGATGCAAAACCTAGCAAACAGAGACATTACACATTCAATGATAAATACTCTCCTAAAATAAAGGAAGAAATTGACAAGTTGCTAGCTGCCAATTACATTTATGAGATTGAGTATACAGAATGGATATCTCCTATAGTTGTGGTACCAAAAAAGAATGGGAAACTTAGGGTATGCATTAACTTGAAGAAGGTGAATGCAGCAACTATAAGAGATAGTTACCCATTGCCTATAACAGATCACCTTCTAGAAAGAGTTGCAGGGAAGGAGGTTTATAGTTTTTTAGATGGTTTTTCAGGATACAATCAGGCACCTATAGCATTGGAAGACCAACATAAAACTGCTTTTTCCACAGAATGGGGAATTTATGCTTTTAGGGTCATGCCCTTTGGGTTGACTAATGCCCCAACAACTTTTCAAAGATTGATGTGTCATATCTTCAAAGAGTTCTTGAGAGATGTAATGGAAATATATGTGGATGATCTGTGCACTTTTTCATTAAAAAGACAAGATCACTTGCAGGATCTAGAAAATATATTCAGGAAATGCAGAACATACAAAGTGTGTTTAAATCCAGAAAAGTGTGTATTCTTTGTAAGACAAGGAAGAATGTTAGGTCACATAGTCTCTAAAAATGGAATTTCAATTGATGAGCAGAAAATAAAGGCCATAATAGAACTTCCAGGACCAACAAATGTAAAGGAACTTCAAACTTTCATGGGAGATTGTGGGTATTATAGAAAATTTGTACATAAGTTTGCTAACATAGCCAAACCCTTATATGCCCTAATTACAAAGTTTGAGTGGACCAAGGAGTGTGACCAAGCTTTTGAAACTCTAAAAACTTGTTTGGTAACAGCCCCAATTCTGAAAACACCTCAGTGGGATAAAATTTTTCATGTCCATGTGGATGCTTCAAATTATGCTTTGGGATGTGTGTTAGCACAACCAATAGAAGGAAGCAAGTTAGATTTTCCAGTGGCTTATGCTAGTAGGCAACTCAATTTAGCAGAGAAAAATTACACAACCACTAAGAGAGAAGGGTTGGGAATGATATTTGCTGTAAAAAAATATAGACATTACCTTTTGGTCAACAAGTTTAAGTTCTTTGTGGACCATCAAGCTTTGCTATACTTAGTAAATAAACCTTGTTACACAGGTAGAATAGTCAGATGGTTTCTTTTACTAATGGAGTTTGAGTTTGAAGTGGTGGTCAGGCAAGGAAAAACACATTTGAGAGCAGATCACTTGTCTAGAATCCATTCTAAAGAACCGAGTTCACCTTTAGATGATGACCTGCCAGATACTTATTTGTTCAAAGTAGAAAGTGTTCCTGAGTGGGCCATGACTTTAGTACCATTGTTAACCATGGGACCTTGCAGAACATTTGGAAACAATACACACTTAGTATTACAAAGCAAAAATTTTATGCTGCTAGCTGGGCACCTATATCATCTCAACCATACAAGCATATTGGAATATTGTACTCCTAAAGAAGAGCAAAAAGAATATCTGAAACGAGCTCATTGTTGGAACCCTTGCACTCATGCTTCTAGGGTAGTTACCCTAAGTAATCTCAATAGGATGGGGGTACATTGGCCTAATAAGATTCAAGATGTAACAAAATACATTGCTAATTGCTAGAAGTGTCAATCATTGCAAGATTCAGAATTCATAACTCTATATTGGTTTCATAAAAATCCAGAGTGGAGTGAGAATATTATTGAAGAGTTGAAAAGGGAGAAGAAAGGAAAACAAGTAATAGCTGGTGCAGATTCAAAAAATCTACAAGTAATCTCTAAAGAATATCAAATGATAGGAGAACAATTGTATAAGAGAGGGATGGATGGATATTTAAGAATTTGTGTTCCTGAGGATAAATATCTAGACATGTTGGAAATGGCACATTTTGGAGTGGTAGGAGGACATTTCTCAAGTGACAGAATAGCTAAACTCATATTATACTCTGGCTTTTGGTGGCCAACCCTATTTCCTCATGCAAGAACATATGTAAAAAGGTGTGACATTTGTCAAAGGGTGAGTCAACCAAATAAAAGAGATAATATGCCATTAGTTTCATTAAGTTTAGCCAAAGCCTTTAGTAAATGGGGATTAGATTTTATTGGACCTATACATCCTCCAACAAAAAAATCCCATGCTGAATACATAATAGTGGCTACAGATTACTTGACAAAGTGGGCTGAGGCCAAAGCCACAAGAAGGAATGATGCTCATACTACTGCTAGGTTCCTTTATGAAAATATCATCACCAGATTCGGACTTCCAATTGAATTGGTAAGTGATAGGGGGACCCATTTTGTAAACCAAATCATAGAAAACATAACTAAATATTTCCTGATTAGTCATAGAAAATCAGCCCCATGTCACCCACAAGCCAATGGATTAGCGGAAAGTACTAATAAAGTACTTTGTACTGTACTATCAAAATTAGTAAACACAAACAGGAATGATTGGGATTTACAACTTAATCACGTCCTATGGGCTTATAGAGTGGCTTATAAAACTGCAATAGGAAACACACCATTCAATCTAGTATATGGACAAAATGCACTTCTACCTATGGAATTCCTCATTCCAACATTAAAAGTAGGTAGTCACTATAATTGGACTGGACATGAACTATGAGAGAGAGTAATAGAATTGGAAAAATTGGGAGCTTCTAGACTCCAAGCCATTATGAGTATATATGTGGACAAGAAAAGGCAAAAAGCTTATCATGATGTTCACATAAAAGAAAAAGATCTACAAGAGGGAGATTTAGTTTTGGCTTACACAGTCAAAGAAAATCAGAAAAAGTTTCAGAAAAAAGGACATGGGCCATATATTATACATCAGATAAGTAACAGTGGAGCTATCCAATTAGCTAACATAGATGGAGAGATCATGCCAAATTTCATAAGTGGATGTAGAGTTAAAAGATATGATCTCCCATTAACTGCTTCTGAATGGAGAAGATTGCAACAAGCTCAAAACGGGAAAAAAGAAGAAAAGAGGCTCAACAGGAAGCAAAGGAAAGGATAAAAAAAACCAAAGATCATAGGGAAGTCTGTTTGTGTGAAACACCTCTAAGACAAAAAGAACATTTGCTTGTGATAACAATGGATTATCAAAATGAAAAAATTAGGGTTTTGATAGATTCAGGTGCACAAGTGAATCTGATTAGTTCAATTTTGCTGAATAAATTCAATCTGAAAAGAACTAGAAGCAGAACTTTTATCAAAACTTTGGAGGGACAAATGATTCAAAGCATGTCTTCACTGTCTATTAAAGTTAGGTTCAATAATGAATATATGAAAATAGATTGTGAAGAATGGCCAGATCATTTGATGATTGAAAAATTGATTCTGGGACAATCATGGCTCAAACAAGGTAAAGTAACTTTGGATTTTGAAAAAATGAAGCTTAATTTGACCATAAATGACAAAAGGTTTTTAATATTTTTATTGAGTAATGAAGAACAGGAAATTCATCACGAGGTTCATGACCCAGACATGGAAGGATTTACTTTTTCGATAGAAGACATACAGACATTACCAATACAAATACTAAATGATCAAGCTTCACTTAATCAAAACCTACAAAAAATTGAAAGAGCAAAGGAGGATGGACACATAGGAGCAAGGTGGAAACCATGGTATAATCTGAAGCATCAAAGCATTAGAACAAGAAGGATATGGGACCAAAGCATACCCAAGGCCTGTTCATCAAAACAAAATCCCAGGACAACATGGATATGGAGGCCAAAATATTCTAAAAACTACTTATCAGAAGAAGATGGATTTCTTCCTGAAACAAGAGCAACTAAGGTTAAATATTATTGGGTAAAGAAATCAGAATTGATTCAATGGAAAAAGACCATCTGTATTTGATCTGGATTTAAATTTTTTTTCAGAATCACATCAGAAGGTTAGACAAAAGAAAATCACAACATATTGAGAATTAGGACAAAATCTTCTACCTTATCCTTTTTCCTAAGAAAAGAATTAGGAGGGGAAGAAAAGAAATAGAAGAAATTATTTAAAAAAAAAAAAGAGAGAAAAGAAATAGAAAAAAATATTATTTAAAAAAAAGAGAAGAAAACAAAAGAGAAAAAAATCGGAAAAAAAAGAGAGAAAGATTATCTATAATTTTTCCTTTTTTATATAAGCACAAAGCAAGATATAGGTAGAAGGATAGCAGGTTTCTATTTATTATTTTGTATTTTTCATTCTATTTTTTATGATTCTTTATTTTTTTCTTTAATTGTACTTTCATTCTTTTTCTTCTAAACATCTTTTTCCTGAATAAAAGCTGTCAGAAGTGGGGAGTGCACTAGACATCTTGCTACACATGTAATGATCACTTTAATTGAGTTCTTCTAAAGAAGTCAGAATTTAATTAAAAAATTATTTTCATTCTTCTTTCATTTCATCTCAAAATAAGAAGCATTTTTTTATTCTCTTGTGACTCATGTGGGTGGAGTTTTTTCTTTTGTTTGATGTTATATTTGCTCCAGAATGGTGATGCAAAAGAGTTGCCAATTCATGACTTCAAAGCAGAATCAATCACTTTGTCAAGAGGACATTGGTCCTGGATAGTGAAGCTGTGGTAGAGAAAGTGGACCTGGAGTCTGATGAGGAGCAAGAGATTCCAGAGGCAGAAAAGGTGGTGAAGGAGCTCAAGGAAACCCTAGGCATAATTGGCCAGCATATATTCACAGCGGGAGTAGGGGGTTACAAATATACAATGCTATGTCAAGAGTTCTACAGATTTCAAAGAGTAGCAGTCAATCAGAAAAGATGGAAGGCAGTTGGGTTACATAAATTGCTGGAAGAACCTATCTTTTTCATAGATTTTGAAAGAGTGGCACAGGTAATGAACAGCCTGTTGGAAGTTGGAAAAGGTAATGATGCTTATTTCCGGTGTAAAGTCAAGAACAAAGATAATGAGGAGGTGAATATCACTATCAAAGCAGAGCATATCAGAGCAGCTTTATAGTTCTACCCAATGGGAACCAAGCTTGACCATAGCTTTGTGAAAAAGAATAAAGAAACCTATACATGATATTCAAAATTTCTTGACTTCAAGGGAAAGGAGAATGAGGAATATGCCATTAGGATGTTTTTGCAATATTTTTGCTTCCCAAAACTACCAAGGTATACCATGCCACATAAATCAGTAACACTGATTATGTTTAACAATAAGGACAGAACTAAACCCTTCGGAGTAATGGATGTAACCCCGTACATACATGAACAGCTGAAAGAAGCAGCAAAACACTGGGAGCAGAAAAAATATATGAATGGAGCTCAGTTTCTAACCAGGATCATATATCATGTATTGGGAATGGAAGATCAATTGAAGCTGGCTCCAGAGGCACAATATTTCAGAAGTCTTATGACAGGAATCAAGAGTCCTCCCAGGAAGATGTCTGTGAGAGAAGCAGAAGGACAAACTAGCATGAGGGGAGCAGGGATGAAAAGAAAAGTAATATCTGAGGAAGTGATTCCTGTAAAGAAAAGGAGGTTGGATCCAAGGAAGGTTGAATTGGAGTAGGATGAAGCAAGCAAAGAGGAACATGAAGCTGCTCAGAAGCAGGTCCAATCTTCTAATGACCCTCATCCACCTCAGACTAGTAAAGAGCAGTTATATACTTATCTGACTCAAGGAAATAACAAAAGAGCAATATATGAGGCACAATATCAAAAGATGCTGGAAGATTATTCTTGCAAGTCAACAGATTGGGTTCAAGAGGATGTAGAGCATTATGAAGAGCTTCATGATCAAATGATGGTAGCCGAGATAGAGGAAGTATTTGTTAAAAAGGAAGTGGAGCTATTAGCATACTTCAAAGAACTACAAGGACCTCCAGAAACAAGAACTACAGTGGTAGCAAAAAGGAAAGTTCAGAAAAAACCTGTGCAGAAGAAGAGGCTGACTAAGAAAAGTAAAGGGAAATCAGTAGTTGAATCTGTAACCATAAAAGAGACAGAGGAAGTGACAGTGGGAGAAAAGCAGAAGCAATCTACTGTTGTAGAGGAATCAAGATTGGAAAAATCAGGCATAGCAGGATCCTCACAATTCTCCTCAGACTCTGAAAGTGATATTGAAAATTTCTTGTTAAAAGGTTTGAATTTTTCAGTACCTAGTACTCCTAATGTGGTTACACACGCCACTGAGAAACATAAAACACCTGAAGATTTGAGAGAGAAGCCTCAAGAGAAGCAAGTCCAGGAAGAGGCAGTTAAGCAAATCAGTCCTGAAGAGGAAAGAAGGATGATGAAAGGTAAAGCAGTAATGGTAGAAGAGGAAAGTGAAGTAAGAAAGGAATTCAGTTGTGGGCTAGTGCATTCAAGATTAAAGTCAATATGGACAAAACCTTCACAACAAACTTATGTTAAATTTGATGAAGGGAAAGTAGAAGCAGAAAAAGGAGTACAGATATGCAGTCCAGCCAATAAACAGGAAGGGGTAAATCAAATTCAGGAAATAGAGGAAATAATGGAAAAGAAGAATGTTCAAGAATCAGAAGAAGGAGTTTCAGAAAAGGAGATCAACCAAAGCATAAAGGATATACTTTATGATTTGAATAGTAATGAGGAGATTACAATCACAAAAGATCAAGGACAAGAGGAGGAGCTGGATCTGATGGACATAGATGAGTAGGAAGAGAGACAAAAAGAGCAGACAAGGGATGATCAGATAAAATCTATTGAGGAAACTGAATCAACTCTAGTCCAAGAAAAGGAAGTACAAGTAAAGGAAGGACATCTCTTTGAAGAGAAACTACAGGTGATGGAGAACGAGAAGGCAGAAGACACAAAGCTAACTACAGATATCTCAGAACAAGAGAATCAGGATGATCAGAAATTGGAAGATGAGGAAGAGGAAGATTTGTAGATCAAGATAAATTAGAAACAGATCAAAGCCATGAAGAACAAAAGACTCAGGTTATAGAGTATGAGGAAGAACAAGAAGAGGAAAATGAGTGCAAGGAAAACAAACAGATAGAAGTTAAACAAATGGAAATGGAAGTTGGATTAGAGAGAATACCTAAAAATATAAGATCTGCCTGCCAACTCATTATGAGCAACATAGAGAACTTCAGACCTTCAAGCAGGAATATGATTATTTCAGGAATGGTAGCAAAGTCTGAGTTTGAAAAAGGCAGTAATATCATTAAGGAGCACAAAAGGGAAAAGAAACAAATGATAGAACAATTGAGGATTGTGCAGGAAAAGAATGAAGAACTAACACAGAATAATTTCTTTGGAAGAATTAGAAGTACAACAGCAAAATAAAATTCAATATCTTGAAGAGAAGAGTGCAAAACTGACAGAACAGAGTAGTAAACTGTAAATGGAGTTGAAGAAGGTTGAAGGTAGATATAGAAATTTACAAAGTTCATATCAAATCATGGTTAAAGCAAATGAAGAACTTAACAAACTACTGATGGAAGAAGGTCAGTTGAAGGAAGAAACCCAGGCTGCTCAGGTGACACAGGAGGAAAAGGAAGAATTGCACAAGGAGATCAAGAGATTGCAAACAGAGTTGAAGGAAGCCAAGGAGCTGGAGAAACAGGCTAGTGCACATGCTGCTACCTCAATGAGGGGTTATAACAAGTTGCATATGGATATGGAAAAAGAAAGGAGTGATTGGCACTCAAGAATGGAAAAGGAAAGAAGTGAATGGATAAAAGAAAGAGAGATATGGGCAACTCAAAATAGAAGTTTGATGGTGACAATAGAAGAGTTACAGAAAAAGCTGGAAAAGCCACAAGCTCAGGAAGAAGCACAGATAGAAACTACATATACAAGAGATTGTGAAGAGGGAAATGATGCCAGAAATCAACATGGCAGTGAACCAGAAAATAAAAGATCAGAAGAGGAATATTCAGAGGAATTTGTCCAGAAATTGTTGACAAACAGAGAGTCCAGAATGGACTTCATTAGGAAAATGCATGATGAATATGAAGATCAGATTGTCTCATTTGCTTTAAATAAAGGGATAAATCCTGATCAACATCATTGGGCTGCAAATGGACTGGGCATACCTTTATGCATGATCATGGAAAGTATAAAAAATTATCAGATGGCAAGGGTTGGATTACCTCCAAGTAAATATCTTGAATATGAAGAAGATATCAATGTAACCAAAGAATTATTTGAGAAAGCCAATCCAAAATGGAGGAATAGATGGTTGGATTCAAATAAAGAGTGCGGGAAAATATGGAAGGAAGCACCTATTCAGTTGAAAATTAATCCAGCTTACTGCCCAGTAGCAAGGAGAAGAGAGTGGACAATTTTTTGGGAAAGAAGGAAAGAAGGACAAATCCCACCTAAATGGTTGAATTTCCCAAAGTTAGCAGGACCAAAGGCAGGAACATGGCCTACAAAAAAATATATGGTGGATACAGCTGAATCTGTTATAGCTACATACAAAGATGTGAATGACCCAGCATGCATTTTATTGATCAGAGTAATGAGACTCATTTTGGCATGCATAGAGACATATACAGATACAGATGTCAGAATCTTAAATTACATTGGCTTCAATTCTCCTACTGATGCATTACTGTTTGATCTCAGTGAAACACCTGATAGAATATGTTTGATGGCATATTACAACAGAATAATATTTTTGGGTAGTCATTATCTACAAATTTTTGAAGATGCATTTGATTATGGGTTTTTTGAAAGAGAATCAGAGATATTTGGAAATTTGTCTATAGTCACAAAGTCTCGACTTACCGCATATGAAGGTGCCTATACAGAATATTTGAAAAAGGATGTAATCGATAAACCAGAAGCTGCAGTACAGTGGAGGAAAGCATTGTTTGAGATGGTGAACAACTTGAATGTTACTGAAAGGAGAAGCCATGACCTACTGTCACAGGTCTATCAAAGAAAGAAGAAGTGAAGAGAGCACTTGGAATATATGAGTAGGAATGTCTTTTGTCAGGAGCCAAAAGGTCTAGGAGGGGAAGAATGTTGGAAGAAGTATTTTTTGGAGTATTTTTTATGAGAAACAATTGTAAAGTGCCAAAAATTTGTAAAAATATTTATGTAACTGATGTAAAAATAAGGAAGAGTCTTCCTTATGTAGAGTAGAACCTTATGTAATTTTTCTAGAATTTTTGGAAACTCCTAGATAGCATATTTTTAGACGAATAGAGGAAAGGACCAAAATTCAAGTGTGAAAAGGGACACTTGAAAATGTATAAAAGACAATTTCCTCTATTATGAGAGGGTTGGTTATTTGTTTACATGCTATCCAAGTGAAGAGAGAGTTTCCTGCTGAAAATCGTGTTTCTCCCATTTGTGTGGTTTCATTGATTTGTTGAGTCTATTCTTTGTGTATCCATGGAGATTTGTGAGTTTCTATTGTGTATTTCTGTTGAATGTGTATGAAGAGAGCTGAATACTGATGTGTTGAGTGAGAATTTGATGAAGACTGGTGCTGGAGATGAAAATCGTCTGTTTTCACAGAATCGCGATTGTCTCGTCTGAATGGTATAGGTAACTTTTTTGAGTTTTGACTTCATGGTTGTATTCTAATGAGAAAATGACATGTTTTAGAAACCAAGATTATTGAAAATGATGGAGTATTGCTCAAGATAATCCAAACCCTAAAAATTCTTCTTCATCTTCACTATTCTCAGAAATCTAGCCATTTTTCTCTTATTTCTTGGATTCTATCATCTAGAAGGGGTTGTGGTCTCTTGTATACTTCCAGGATTGACAAAATAAAGATGTATTGTTAATTCTTTATGCTAAATGATTGGAGAGGACAACTCCAAAGGTCAATAACAAATAAAAATGCTCTTCCAAAGCATTCCACACATCTGTTGCACTTTCCAATCCTCTGATGTGAGGTAGAAGATAATCATTTACAGCCATGTAAATGATGCTCCTAGCTTGAGCATCCTTTCTCATCCAAGTCTTCAAATCTGCAAGCTCTTCCCTAGTTGGAATACTAGGATCTGCAAATTCAGCCTTTTCTTCTTCTCTTGTAATAAATGCCATCAAATCTTTGCTCATGAGGTGTGCCTCCATCCTCATGGACCAAGCTGGATAGTTCTCCCTATCTAGCTTATCAATCTGCAAACTTTCTCCCATCTTTGATCTTTTGTGTCTGCAATTACTATGATTTATGATAATAAAGTGTACCTTTGATATGAAGCTTTAATCCTTCTTGATTCTTCAAACTCGTGCTTTGTACTTCTGCAAGTTATCTTAAAAAATTTGTCCTTGTCCACCTTCAATTAGAAGGAACTTCGATACCTGCAATAGTCGGGACTTCCAATGCTTTTACTTCACTTGTATTGCACCTTATGCTCTGATACCACTATTGGAGACCTTTTAATCTCCAAAGGTTTGATCTATACTGATCTAAGAACACTTCTATATCAGTTATGGAGCAAACTTTACACAAAACTTTCATTAACACTTCTCTGAGTGAAGAAATTCCTTCTTTAGAAAATCTGCTTCAGAAATGCATTTCATTATCTGCACATATCTTCAGATTTCTTCAAATCAATGATACACGTATCTCCACACTACCTTTGCGCAATCATATCAACCATTATTTCTTTAGAAGAATCATTAAAACTTTAATTTGATCCTTAAGATCAAAAGTATGTCAGAAATTGTCTTCCTGAACTAGCAACTTTGACATAGGTAACTTCTAAGGTTGATTTCTCACAGCATAGATCCCGTTTTGCTAAATGCTTTTAGAAATAGCTTCCTTACCTTCTAACTTAGATTTTGAATGCTCAGTCATCAAAAAATTTACACTGTGCACTGAGATCTAAGCAAAACATTGACACAAAAAAATGCACGACTCTGAGAGATCATCTGCAGACTTTACATACACATGTTCCTATTGATCATACTCACAGTAGAAGTAGAATTAGACCATGAAACTTTG
Organism: Ceratopteris richardii; assembly: GCA_020310875.1. Taxonomy (NCBI): domain Eukaryota; kingdom Viridiplantae; phylum Streptophyta; class Polypodiopsida; order Polypodiales; family Pteridaceae; genus Ceratopteris; species Ceratopteris richardii. The sequence continues at coordinate 99,195,028 of CM035437.1, forward strand.
AACATAGCTTCATTAGCTTCTAGATTAGATGTGTACAAAAGGATTTCTGATCCACATGATCAGACTGAGAGAAATCTACGAAATACTCGTCGCTATTTTTTGAAGATGACTCTCTTCACATCTATCTCTATGACACTTGTCTTCTAATGACTCTCTTATGTATTTCTTTACATCATTGACTTATATACATATGGTTCTAGACTTATCCCGCATCTATTACATTACTCCTTATCATCCTGAGGATTATCGATACTCATATTACAAGAATTTTCAACTGTAATGTACATATATATACAAACTTCTCTTCTGAGATTGTTGTTCCAACATTCCTCATATATTTCTTCCATGTTGGGACTTGGTTGATAATCTTCCACATCTAATTCCTCAAAAGGAGGTTTAGCAACTCCATTCCTTTTCCATTGTTCTTCTCGGATTCTATTCTACAATTCTTTTGGCCAATCTGCTTCTAAATTCGGGACTATGGTCATAGGTTTGTCTTGTGTTTTCAATAGTTTGGGTTTATCATCCTTCTCTTTTGGATTTTCTAGGGTTGCTTGTGCTACCTCTATGAGTTTCCTGCATATCGCTAGCCTCTCCTTTTCTATCTCTCCTTGTGGGTAAAACTTTTCATGCTACTCCACATTCGGTCCATTCTTGATTCTCGCTTGGTAAGCTCTCAACCACATATCTAAATCGTCCGGTTTTGGGTCGGCTAGAATTGATCCTGGTTTCTCTAGATCTCGTGTAGGCGGTGTAATGGAAATTTCTTCCTGATCCTCAGGTCTTTCAGATTTCTTATTGCTACGTGTATGCTTCTTGTCTTCCTTCTTTTTATTTTTCATCCATTTTTCTTTGCGTTTTTCTCTCCTTTCCTTCCACTTTTGACTTTTCGTTGCTTGGGTACTCTCGCGTGGGTCTTTTGAATCTTCCACTATTTGAATTTTGGGGTCTATGGTTTTACAGTTTTCTTGTGCAAGGTCTGATCATTTTCCTTCTTGTTCCTTTGTTCGTGCTCGTGTAATGGCCTTTAATGGTACGGTGTATTCCTTGTCACTTCTGGATGCTTCTATCACCTCAATCACATTAATAGGTGCTGTGTCTTGGACCTTATTGGGATTTTTTGGGCAATCCCTAAAGAGATGTTCCTTTCCACAATCACTGCAATACCCTTCCCAAGTCCTAGGAGGTGGTGGGTTGTATGGCCGAGTGCATTCTCTGATAAAGTGGTCCCCTCCGCATATATAACACAGTCCTCTTGGCATAGGTGGTCTTATGGGTGCCTGTGCTTTAAGTGCGGTGTACATTAATGTCACTACCTTTGGTCCATAGGGATTGTCATAACCTTCGTATCCATAGTATTGTGGGTCATAAGCTTGCTTGTACTCCATTATACTAGCGTAATAGGAATAGTACTCTCCTGGGGATTGCTCGTATCTTGGGTTTGTTGATTCTACACTGGCTATCAGTGATGCAGGCACTATGGCTCTTTCTAGGTTTTCCTCTGATTGGGCATACTTGATAGGTACCACTGTTGGGGAAGTGGTGGTTTTGGTCCTCACACTGGATGAGGGTTTCCAAATTGTACTTGGTCATATGGACTAGGTGCTCTTGGTGGTGCTAGGTAGGGATTATACCTCGGAATCTCCCTGCCTGGCTCTTTAGGTGGGTATCCATATGGCCGATACTGAGGTGGGTTTAAAGGTCGTGTCTGCCTATTGAATGGGCAATTCTCCATGGTGTGGTTGGTGTATTTTTGTTCTATGTGGCAATACAAAGCAGTTCCTTGATGGGGCTGCCTATTGTAAGGGTAAGCTTGAGGCACACCTGTTCCTCCTTATACACAAATGTAGGTGGGGTGATCACCTCCACATAGGCTACATCTTCGTAACATGGGTATTCTTAGTGAAGGGTGCTGGTAGTTCCTTTGTCCGTGAACTTCTAACTTCTTTGCTACCTGTTCTACTAATTCTTCTACATTACTAGAGTTGGATGTTACTGTGCTTCGAGTGTCTTCTGATTTAGTAGGACCGGTTGTACTCCTGAGATCATCTACGAGGTTGTCCTCTAGATCAATACACTCTTGGAGACACTCACTGAACGTCTGTAGTCTCTTCACATACACTAACGTTCTTAGAGTTCTGTTCGTTAATCCGTCCAAGAATAATGATATCATTTTTTGTTGTGTAGGTCTTTTTGCTATCGGGCATCTATCAACATACTAATTGAATCTTCGTGCAGCCATTTTCATAGTTTCATTTGGATTCTGTTTAAAGCTATGGATTAAGGATGATGAGTTATGTTTAATTCCTCTTTTGGTGAATTCCCGTATGAACTCTTGAAAGAATTGTTCAATATGTCCAAATTGGTTGGGATCTAATGGCTGGAACCATGTTAGAGCCGTTCCTGTGAGAGTGAGCCCAAAGGACTCATACTGCACAAAGAAGTCGTCCACTTGTTCAGCTCTTAGAAATTGTTTAAATTCCGCTATGTGGTCGTATGGTTCTCCAAATCCATCATAAGGATTTCTCATACATTTGGCCACCTGAATCAGTCTTAATCTTCTTATGGGCTCTAGCTGTCTAGGCATTACAGGGATTGCTGGTCTGATTGGATAGGAATCTCTTGGGCATTAGTAGACACATATTGCAGAGAGGTGCGGTACTCCCCTTCTACAGGAGACATGAAGTTTCTCCTGGGAACACGACCTTGCATGTCTTCTAAAGCCATGCGTATCTCCTCCTCCGAATCACTAGAGGTGTCGGAATAGGCAGAGCGGTGACTAACCTGAGTTGTACTTCCTACCGATGATATAATGCTTCTCTGGCTACTTAGAACCCTACCTGACCTCAAGTTCATCCACCCTCCTGGGGCTTTCTTGGGCTTTAATTCTCTCCCTAATTGGCTCCTCAAATGCCTCAATTTTACTCTTTAAAATGCTCAAAGTTTTCTTGATGATACCACTTTGGCGATATTGCACTAGGCAATACCAGCTTGTCGACGATACGATACCACTACCAGTGGCGATACGATACCAGTGCTCTAGGCGATATGATACTATGTGCTTCAGGCGATACGATACCACCCGAAGGCACGATACGATACTAGAGAGCATGATATGATATTGGAAATCTAATGATATGATACCCGTGCAGTTAGTGATACGATACCGCAACCATTCACGATATGATACTCGAGTCCTGCGTGATATGATACTCCCATAACACACGATACGATACCACAAGGGGTAATGATACGATACTAGATTTGTATGCGAAACGATACCGCTAGGTCAACGATATGATACCGTGACCAGGGCGATACAATACCAAGTGGACCGCGATACCAACTTGATGATACGATACCAAAAATGGTATCGCGATACCTCAAGCGGTATGCAACGATATGATACTTTGGCGAGTATTGCGATACAAGGGAATTTTGGTATCGCGATACCAAAAATCAATCGATCGCGATACTACAGCCAAAATAACTCCAAATGTAAACATTTTTTCATCCCCTGGTTTCTCTCTCACTCCTCGTCATTCCTCACCCTCTGTCTTACTCAAGAAAACTCTTAAATCTTCGTAACATGGGTACTCTCATTGTTGGATGTTGGTAGTTCCACTGTCCATGAACTCCTAACTTTTCTACCAACTCTGCTAACTCTTCTACATTACTAGAGTTGGATGTTACTATGCTTCTAGTGTCTTCTGATTTTGTAGGACTAGGTGTACTTTTGAGGTCATCTGCTAGGTTGTCCTCTAGGTCAATACACTCTTGAAAACATTCACTCAATGTCTGCAGCATTTTCACATAGAACAAAGTTTTGAGAGTCCCATTTGTCAGTCCATCCAAGAATAATGATATCATTTTTTGCTGCGTGGGTCTTTCTGCTACAGGGCATCTATCAACATATTGATTGGATCTTCGGGCAGCTGTTTTCACAGTTTCATTTGGGTTCTGTTTGAAGCTATGGATTAAAGAAGAAGAGTTGTGTTTAATCCCTCTCTTAGTGAATTTCCCTATGAATTCGTGAAAGAATTTCTCAATATCTCCAAATTGGTTGGGATCTAATGGCTGGAACTAAGTCAAGGCGTTCCTATGAGAGTGAGTCCAAAGGACTCATACTGCACAAAAAAATCATCCACTTGTTCCGCCCCTAAAACTTATTTAAATTTAGCTATGTGATCGTAGGGTTCTCCCATCCCGTCATAATGATTTCTCATACACTTAGCCACTTGAATTGTTCTTAATCTTCTTATAAGCTCTGGTAGTCTAGGTAATACAAGAATTGTTGGTCTAATTGGAGGCATTCTAGGCTACACTCCTAGTGGTGGTCTTGGCCTCACTGGTTGTCGATGTTGGTTGCCTAGCCCTCGGTGAGTTTGATTGTGTGCTTGAGTCCTGGCATTGTAAATTGCACATGGGTTCAGTTTGGAATACTCCGATGGCTTGTCTGTCCCAACATTGTATGTTTTGACTCTTGTTGCATCCCAAAGGGATTTTGAGAGGTAGTTGCCTGCTCTCATTGAGGGAATACAGGCAACCCCATATACTTCAATCGAGCCCTATCAATGGCATCAACAAGCTAGTATCTTCTTTGGTTCTTGCCTAGGTATGTGACTCTAGACTCATCTTCAGGATCTTTTAACTCATAGAAGGTAATTGGGCTTTCCTCTTGTCTACATGGAGGTGAATCAGTTTGTAACAGTAAATCTAATCCATGTATCAAGTAGACCTCTAGCAGGTAATCGTCTTGAGGTATCAAATCTCCTCTCAAGACTCGAGTCACTATTGATTTGCCTCTAGGAGTGGTTATGAACTCTTCATGGTCCGGTCTTCCTGAATTTTCTTGTCCCTCCAACTCTCCTCTCTCATTGATCCGGTCTGGGTGTTTTGTTACCACATAGATGTGACCTAACTTGTCCATGTACACTCCCTCATGGACATTCCCAGGTATAATCCCTATCCAGGACCACCAGGAGCACCTAGACCATATGAGCAAGGACAATATACACAACCTCAGCCAGTGTTAGGACCACAATTGCCACTTCCTCAACACATAGTACCTGTCAAATATGCTCAACTAGAGGAAAACTTAGAAAGAGCCATAGTGTCAGCATCACCAATAGTCAGTACAGAATCAACGAACCCAGGATATGAGAAGACCCAAGGAGATTACTATTCCTATGATGCCAGTATGATGGAATACGAGCAAGCTTATGACCTACAATACTATGGATATGAGGGGTATGACAATGTCTATGGACCAGAGGTGGAAACACTAATGTACACCCCACCTAAAGCACCAACACCCATGAGACCACCCATTAGACCACCTATGCAAAAAGGACCGTGCTATAGATGCGGAGGCGATCACTTTATCAGAGAATGCACTCGACCATACAACCCACCACCTCCTAGGGCATGGGAAGGGTATTGCAATGATTGTGGAAAGGAACATCTCTTTAGAGATTGCCCAAAAAATCCCAATAAGGCTCATGACACTGCACCTATTAATGTGACCGAAGTGATAGAATCGTCAGGAAGTGACAAGGAATACACCGTACCATTAAGGCCATCACACGAGCACAAACGAAAGGACAAGGAGTAGACCATGAACAAGAAAAAGGTAAAACCGTGGAACCTAGAATACAAGTAGTGGAAGATTCAGAGGAGCCACCTGAGAGTATCCAAACAACGAAAAGCCAAAAGTGGAATGATAGGAGAGAGAAACTCAAGGAAAAATGGAGGAAGAATAAACATAAGGAAGACAAGAAGGACACACAAGGCAAAAAGAAACTTGAAGAACCCATAGTTCAGGTAGGAATTCCCATCACACCGTAGACACTAGCGCTAGAAAAGCCAGGATCAATTCTAGCATACCCAAAACCATACGATTTGGACGTGTGGTTGAAAGCTTACCAAGCTAGAATCAAGAATGGACCTAATGTAGAGCAGCAAGAAAAGCTTTACCCACAAGGGAAGTTAGAAAAGGAGAGGCTAGCAATATGTAGACAACTCATAGAGGTGCCTCAGGCCACCCTAGAGAAGACTATCCTAGCCCTCCCCGAAACAAGAATATCTGAGGATCAATAGAATGATTGTATTAAATCCAAGGGCCAAAAACTAAAAGAGAGGGATGATGAAAAAGAATTACCAAATACCCAGGACAAATCCATGTCCACAGTCCTTGATTTAGAAGCTGATTGGCCAAAGGAGTTGTGGACTAGGATTCGAGAGGATCAATGGAAAAGGAATGGAGTCACAAAACCTCCTTTTGAGGAGTTCGATGTGGAAGACTATCAACCAACACCAAATATGGAAGAAATATATGAAGAAGTTTCTAGACTAGACTAAAACAAGGAGGAAGCCTGGAGCATTTCTACCCTACCAAACTACATGGGAGAATATGAGAAGGAATCCGTGATCTTCCGTGCTCTCACAGTGCGAGGAAAAAAAGAGGGGACCTCAGATAAGATCTCACACAATCTAATAGAACTCAAAAAACCAAAGTACAATGCCAATTGACTGTGGAAGAATTACTTCGCGTTAAAACACAATTATGGAAGCAATTAGCAGGACAATTGAAGTTAGAGCAGGAGAAGCACGAGAAGGAAAGCAAGGAAAATGAAAACTCTTCTATGATACAAATCGTTGTGGATAAGGTTGGAGAATTTAGTGAAGGAGATGAGGGCAACACATGTTTACCTATCACGTGCAATAGATACATGACCAAGGCCATACTAGACACAAGAGCAGGAGTAGGTATTGCCACCAAAGAGATTTGGGAGAAATGGGGAAAGCCTGCCCTTTGACCAACTCGTATGAAGCTTCAATTAGCAGATGGTCATGTCGAGAAACCATTGGGAATATTGGAAAGGATCAAATTAACCACTTGTGGAGTCGAGTTTGAACATACGTTAGCGATCTATCAATTTGGAAAGGCAAATAACTATGAAATGATATTAGGATGAACTTTCATGAGACAACTCAGAGTAGTGCAAGATTGGGGACGAGACTCATTATACCTGCAACATCAAGGAAACACTACCAAGATAAACTTGCATACCTTTGTGTACAAAGATGTACCCCCACTACAATGGAATCCCATATACAAGGAAGAAGATGATTTTTCTATCCATAGTGCTGGATCAAGTGATCAATCATGGATGCATGAGGATGCCCAATTATGGATGTCTAAGGAAGCAAAGAAAGAGGATAAAAAACTGTAGTTATGGCCCATATGAGATCAAAATTATCGGCCCATAGAGGACCCAATGTACATGCCTCAAGTTTTCCTGATGAAGCATTCGAACCGCACAGGTGGATGGAGATCCTAGCAACCTTAGATGTATATGTGAACGAAGAAGTCTTGACCATGAATGAATGTGTGGATGAAGAAGGCTACTACGTAAACTTGTACATGGTAGTCTTTCAAGAGGTAGAAGCCGGAGAAATATTGGAAAAGGAATGGAAAGAAAAATACGAGAACATATAAATGGAACCAAAGTTTGATTCGGAGGAACGTTATCTAGAAGCCCTTCAAGCTAAAGACAAGTATGGAACAACCAAAGTGTTAGCGATAGAAGCAGCCCCTATAATACCAAATCAGGAGGAAAGCGTGAGAAAGATAGAACCCACCCTTGATCTTTTTGAAGTTCCCGAACACTTCAAAAGATACGAGGTAGAGGAAAGGAAAATAGCCATTCAGATGCCTAAGAGAGAGGCGAGAGAAGGAGAAGCATATGACAACAAGGAACAAACGAAAAAAATGTAGTGACCATAGAAAATGGAGAAAAAAGATGCACATACATAGGAAAAGACGTGTCACCAAGGGAAGAAGAAGAATTGATAAGACTGATTCGAGAATATTGAGATGTGTTTTCATGGACCTACAAGGATCTCAAGGGTGTGGAACCCTCCATATGTTCTCATAAGATACCAATGACACCGGAGGCAAAACCATCAAAACAATGCCCTTACACGTATAACAAGGTTTATGCCGCAAAAATAAAAGAAGAAATAGACAAATTATTGGCGTCCAGATTCATTTACGAGATAGAACATACCGAATGGGTGTCATCCTTAGTGGTTGTACCCAAAAAGAATGGAAAACTGAGAGTGTGCATTAATCTAAAGAAAGTCAACGCAACCACGATTCGTTATAGTTACCCATTACCTATCACTGATCACCTTTTGAAAAGAGTTGCAGGAAAAGAAGTATATAGCTTCTTGATGGATTCTCTAGATACAACCAAGTAGCTATTGCTATTGAGGATCAACATAAGACCGCATTTGCGACTGAATGGGGGGTCTATGCTTTCAGAGTGATGCCTTTTGGACTCAGTAACGCCCTTGCTGCGTTCCAAAGGTTGATGTGTCACGTTTTCAAAGAATTTCTAAAGAAGAGTATGGAAGTATATGTAGACGACCTATGTACATACTCACAATGGAGGAGGAACATATTCCAAAATTGCGGAAAATATTTGATAAATGTCGACAATATGGAGTATGGATAAATCCTGAGAAGTGCATTTTTATGGTAAGACAAGGAAAAATCCTAGGACACATCGTATCTAGGAACGGAATAGCTACGGATGAAGATAAGATCAAAGTAATTCTAGAACTTCCTAGACCAAAGAATGCAAAAGAAGTGCAAGCATTTATGGGTCATTGTGGATATTGTTGACAATTCATCCACATGTACGCCATAATTGCCAAGCCTTTGTATGGATTGTTGACTCAATTCACATGGACGGACGAGTGCGAGAAGGCATTCAATGAGCTAAAAAAGAGACTTAGCATGGCTCTAATTTTGAAAACACCCAATTGGAACAAGCCTTTTCATATTCATGTGGACGCTTCCAATTACACAATAGGATGCATCTTAGCTCAACCAGCAGACGAAGGAAAATTGGACCATCCAATTTCCTATGCAAGTAGACAATTGAATCAAGCTGAGAGAAACTATACAACTATAGAGTGAGAGGGATTAGGGATGGTGTACGTTGTAAAGAAATCTAGACACTACCTATTAGCCAACAAGTTCAAGTTCTTCATAGATCATCAAGCTTTAGTGTACTTAGTCAATAAGCCTTGTAACATGGGAAGACTAGTGAGATGGTTTCTATTATTAATGGAGTTCGATTTTGAGGTAATTGTGAAAAAAAGGAATACCCACGTGAGAGCCAATCATATCTCTAGGTTAACACATGGAGAACCACCGAGCGGAGTACCTGACGAATCGCCAGACACTTACCTGTTCAATTTAGAAGTGTGTCTTAAGTGGGCATAAAAGCTAATTCCAATACTCACTCAACATTCAATTAACAAGGAAAGTAGAACGGAAATCCTACAATCGCGTAACTTACACATAATAGCAGGAAGTGTAGGAATCCAATGGCATATTGTCTAGATGCATGGAGGAAGACAAACAAAAGAATTTGATTGAACAAGCCCACATAAATAAATGGAGAATGCATAAAGAAAATCATGGAACTTTAAGAGAATTGAAACGGTTAGGAGTATATTGGCTTGATATGCCTAAGGATGTCAATGAATATGTCAGTAGTTGCACAGATTGTCAGGAAGCTACTCTAGATTATCATACATCTTTACATTTCTCTACAATAGCACCCAACTGGAGTAACACGTTAGTGCATTTCCTAAAGTCACGAGAACATGAGGAAGGAATAAGCTTAGCAAGGAAACGATCCCTAGAAGAAATGAGTAAGGACTATGTCATCATGGGAAAACAATTATTCAAGAGAGGGAAAGATAATCAACTATGGCTATGTGTACATGAAGGAGAGTACTCACCCATATTAGAAATGGCACATGCAGGTGCTACAGGAGGACATTTCTCAGCTGAAAGAACCGTAAAAATGATCCTCTTTGCAGGCTTGTGGTGGCCAACTCTACATATGGATGCAGATGTACGAAGTTGCGAGACATGCCAAAGAGCCAAATATCCGATTAGACAAGATAACATGCCATTGAGACCCATGGTTTGTGCTAGAGAATTTTCCAAATGGGGTATTGATTTCATAGGACCCATTAATCCACCAGCCAAAGGATCACATGTAGAGTACATAATAGTAGCAATGGATAACCTGACTAAATGGGTAGAGGCGAAGGCTACTAGAAAAAATGATGCTCAAACCACCGCTAAATTTCTTTTTGAGCATATCTTTACTCACTTTGGATTACCCATAGAGATAGTAAGTGATCGAGGAATGCATTTCATTAGCAAAGTAATAGAATCCTTAATGAATGAGTCCTTAGTGATCCATAAAAAATCAGCCCCTTATCATCCTAAAGCCAACGGGCAAGCCGAAAGTTCAAATAAGGTGTTGTGCATAGTACTGATGAAAATAGTCAATAATGGAAGGTCATATTGGGACAAACAGTTACATCATGCAATTTGGGCCTTCCGCGTGGCTTACAAGACTGCCATTAGAACTACCCCATTTAACCTAGTGTATGGACAAAACAATCTTGCCAATCAATTTTTTAGTACCCACTTTGAGAGTAGCCCAACATTATGAATGGACGGGGCATGAATTATCCAAGCAACTAGACCAAATTGAGAAGCTACAGCAGGAATTTATGCGATCAAGAGAAGATAGAAAGCATATTATGAAGCACACGTCAAAGATAAAGGATTAAGAGAAGGAGATTTAGTTTTGGTATATACGTTGAAACAACATGCCAAGAAACTACAGAAACACAGATACGGACCTCTAATAATCAATAGGATTTCAACGAGTGGAGCCGTTAACCTACCTACTCTGGATGGAGATGTACTTCCTAATTACATAAGTGTTTGTCGAGTGAAACGTTTGGAGCCATTGACAGACCAAATGTTAGCACGACTTGTGGGTGCACAAAATAGAAAAGAGAGGATTAAAGAGGAGGCAAGGCAAGAAGCCCTAGAGCGTATCAAGAAACAAAAAGAATGGATAAGGCAAAGGGATGAACGGTATCTACAAGGAGAAGAGCCTATTCCCATGGCCAACTATCAAGTTCACCAGACCAATATAACCAATACCAGCATATCCCAACCATATTTAAATCTAGGAATTGGAACGACAGAGTACCAGTTAATAGATGCCTTAATAGACTTGGGTGCGGCACTTAGTTGCATACGGAGAATGGTCATCGTGCATCTCCAAACGAATATAACGCCTACTAGAGCACACATAATAGGTGTTGGAGGTCAAGTCATTGAATGCATTGGTGAAGCTTTAGTATCCCTCCACCTAGGAAATTCTACTACGGAACAACGAGTCTTGTTGTGTAAAGATGAGGATTTGATAGAAAATCTGATCCTAGGGCAAGATTGGATCATTGAAAATGAAGTGAGAATTCACCTAGCTCAAGGGTACATCTCAGCCAAAATAGGGTACAAGGAAATCTTTAGTCTATTAGAAGAGAGACCCTTTCATAGACATGATATCATTAAACATGAGCAACAAATCCTCGAAGAGGAAATAGCAAACGACTCCATCAAAAACCAACCAGAAGAAGATCCGACGAAAGAGATGACTACAAATACCAATGCATCAGTCAAGAACGTGAATTCATCCCACACGAATGGTGAATCAAAGGAAGATGATGAAGACAATGCTCGTAAAGTCACCTACCACAAGGGAAGAGCATCAATGGGGAAATCTACTCTCTGATTATCGCAAACAGGAAGTGCTAATCTACAGTGGGTTCACAAGGATCGAGTGAAGGAAGCAACGAAGTCAATACCAATACCGGTCACTCACTAGAAGGAGGCAACAGATAACAAAGGATCCTCTTCATTACAAGGGGGACTAAAGAGACTTCTGAGAGTAAGGCTTCCAAAGTCATTGGTAGAAGCTCAAAGAACACAGCAACACATATGGATTCCGAAAAAAGGCATACAGATGGCAAATCAAGAGACAGATAAGCAAGAAGAAACATTATATCAATACAATAGGACCATAAAGCCAAACAAAAATAACCAAAGGTATCAGAAGAGAATGACATCAACTACTCAGATTACAAAAAAGAAAGAGGATAAACTGAGAGCACGACAAAACACAGAGAAGACGAATCCTCACACTTCACGTGCAAGATGGATATGGAGACCCAAGAGGCAGCAAAGATTGGAACAACAGAACCAAACGGATTCCGTTTGCACACATGAAGCATCAAATGCACCTAAAGTATGCATGACAGGGCCACCTTACGAGGCCATGCATTCAACACATGACGCACGTAACAAAATTAGTGGTGCACATTTCCCACTTGGGAATAGGTCAAAGATTCTACTTCCGTAGGAATGGACGTACTATGTAAATCAATAAATGCTTCGGCTACACTAATTTTTGTTTTCTTTCAGGAATAAAAATGAAAATATGTGGCAAGAGATCTTACTATGTAAGCACGGGGAACGGAGTGATGCAGCGATTGAAATGTCATTGCAACACACCTCACTTAAGACATGTCTTCTATCGGAAGCTAATGCTCTTTTCATTACGAGTGCAGATGGCTTCTGAGGACTCTGAAGCTACTATTCAAGAGGAGGTGCTGGAATTCCCTCTACAAAATGTGACTAAAGCAAAAAATCACTCGTTTAGGGAAGATCAACCAGTAGGGGATTATTTGTTCCTAGTGACATTCAAAATTATGGACACTGACCATCAGTTCCCCATCATGTCCCAAGACTTTAAGGTAGTGCATAAACTTCCATCGACGATGGACATCATGAAGAAAGCTGGTATCCATAAATACTTTGAACTCCCTATATAAAAACCAGACTTCCAGCGTTGCACTCAAGTCATGAACACCTTGCAGCCACCATTGCATGATCCATTGGTACTGGAAGCGAGAGTATTGGATGCAGTTGGCGAGTGGGTCATTATACAATTTACACATGACCTAATTAAGGAAGCTTTTGGTTGGGAAAAGGATGGGAATACCATTTTGAAAGAGGAAAGATGGGGAGCAAAGACCAGGACGTTCACATATATAAATCGCATTTGACATAGAGGAGGAAGTGAGACTAATTCACTAGCATTTTTGCTTTCCCAACATGCACAGATACACTGCGCCGCAAAAGATCATAGTGCAAATGCTGTCACATGCAATCAAACAAATTCGGAATCAAGTTAATATGACTCCATACATTCAAGAATGGCTCTTTGAGGCTAAGAAGCAGTGGAATCATAAGAAGTTCCTAAATGGAAGCGTTGCCTTAAACATATTGATATATCATGCTTTAGGCATTAGGTAACATCTGAAGGAGATGCCATCATCAGCAGCAATGGCAAAGTATGCAAATATTGCCATAGTTCCTAGAAAGAAGAAAGGAAACAAGCTCCCAACCACGAATGAGAGGTACAAAAAGGCTACAAGAAATGATGCACGCGGAAGCAGAAGCTCCAGTTACAAAGAAAGCACATGTACTCCCAAGAACTAGACTTGAAGACAATAGACCTATTATGGAAGAAGACTTGACAGAATCAATGGAAGCTACTCACCAATATGTGGAAGGATAGGTAAATCTAGCAGTGCAAGGGCACCACTACCAACAAGCCCATCAAGACTCAGAACAAAGAAAGAGGCTGACCAAGGTTCACAGATACAGAGAGTTGGGATTGATGAACTCAAGCTCATCCTCGGACATACACGAAGAACAAGACACCTCCATGCTAAGTGTGGATATTAGAAGTGATTCAAGAGATGATGGCCAATGGGAAGAACTAAATCAAGTGAATGATGAATTTGGCATGGAAGGGACAAAGGAGGATCGAACAGAGGATGACAATATCAAGGATCCCACAAAGCAAGTTGCATCTCAAGAAGAGGTACATATTATCAAATTGAATGAAACATCTAATATCCAAATCAAAGAGACTCTACTAGCGAGAGAGGTCCAATTAAAGAATCCCAAGGAAGAAAAGGTTGAAAATACAGTTGAAGAATGGGAACCCTTCACACCAATAAGGGTAGTGGCAGAACCCTCTCCTATGGATGCCACATTTCAAGGGAGTGCCACCAAATCTATCAAGAAGGAAGAGGAGCAAAGAGAACAAGAGGTACAGCTCCAAACACGGCAACCACATAATGAGACCATACATGTGGAACATGGAAAAGACGTATGCACTGGGGAAGCTCCAAGCATTCCAAAGACATGGTTAAACATGGATGCTGCTCAGCTCAAGCCAGTAGTACAACAAATGATACATACTACAATGGATACTCAATAGCTAATGCTTGAGGTTGATGCTGACTATGACAAAGCAATGCGGGAATCAATTGCAAGAAATAGATGAGAATCTATCTGCCCAACTAATTCAGGCACAAAAGAAAATCGAAGAGAAAGAGGCAGACGTCCAAGAGGCGAACCATCAATGCAACACACTAGAAACAGAAAATCAGAAGCTAAAAGAATAATTAAAAGAATTACAAAGTAGATATGAAGCTAGCAAGGCAAAAAAGGCACACATGAATACTAGAAGAAAAATTCTTGAATCTCAAATCAAGTTGTACATGGATAAGGCTAATAATTTATAGAACAGGAATAAAGAACTAATGACAACCCTATTGTGCAACCAACCACTAGAAGCTCTCGAAGTGATAGAGAACGACACACGAGCATTGAAAGACAGGATAGCAAAGTATGAAGATCAACTAAAGCAGGAGCAAGCCATCATAGTAGATTGGGAGAAAAGGTATATGGATGACACCGCAGAACTAAGAAAGAAGTGGAAGATAGCTGAAAATCCATATATAGCACAATGCAATGAAGATGTTGATCAACTGGCTATCATAGGAGAGGAGCTCCTCAAAGACAAAGAAACGATTATGAAAGCCATAGAAGAAATTAAAGAGAAGGATGAAATAATAAAGCAATTGCAAAGTCAATTAGCACAACAGGTCAATGAGGGGACACCAGTAGTTCCACACTCCATAACGGCTACTGAGGAGACTGAGGTACGTCCTCCTTCTCCCCCCCCTACATCATTCACCAGTATGTCATGCAAATCCGCTGAATCAACGAGAGCAACAAGCCATCCAGACATACTCATGTTGCCACAAAAAGCCTGTTGGGGATGACAGAGTTCAGGAGGAGTGACGTGTGTAAGGGGAATCAAGCAAAAAGAGAAGAAGAAGAAAATCAAATACTAAAATTGCTTAGTAACAAATGAGGATTATAAAAGGAAAACGAGCAACTCTATGCCCAAAGCCCCGCAGGGGCACGCATCAGGCAACAACGCCAAAGATCCAGGTCCTGAGGAGTGGAATTAAAGAAAGATAACAACCAAGACATTTCATGGGAGGTTGCACACAGATTCCTCATCCACTAGGAGCTCGTGGTGAAGCGAAACAAATTGAGGAGAGAGACAGCACACGAAGGACTCTTCATCGGATAAGATAACCAATTCTCTGAAGGTCCTAGTTGCCTCCTCGTCCACTGGATGCATGCGGTGGGAAGAAATGGAGCAGGTCCTAGAGGATGACAAAGAAGATTCAAGAATAGGACCTTTAAAACATAATGCTCTCTTAAAAGAGAGTAGAGGTCAGCAAATTAAGGCGTGCATGGTAGCCCAACTTAATACAGCAACCCAGATTGGTGATGTACAGAATACCAAGGAGCAAACAGAAGCAAAGGACATACCTTGGATAAAGTAACAAATTCTCTGACAGTCCTTATCGCTTCTTTGACACTAGGTGCGTGTATTCAGAAGTCCTAGACGAGCTATAAACAAGAAGCAAAAGCCTCTCAAGGGACGACAAAGACAAAGAGGGGGAGAGTGTTGCAGAGCAAAGAGGCACAAAAGGGGAGCCCTAAAATTTTCAAATTAATGGGCATATTTTTCTTCTTCAAAATCTTAGAAAATTCCCCTCAAAGCTATGTAAATGCACTAGAGGAGTCCTCTAGATGCATAATCCCAAATCATTGTAATATATTTCTTGTAAAATAGTAGGAGAATAGAGATTAGTCAATAAAGTGCCGGTCACTTGTGTGAAAGAACCATTTTTAGGGCACATGTATATAAGTCACTTTGTGACTCTTTGTAAACACTTTTGCCATTGTGAAGAAGCAGACCTCCTGAATTTCGAATTTGCTTCCTTCCTACAGATTTTCATCTTCTCTATAATCTTTAGTGTGTGTGTGAAGCTTGGAATGTGTGTGTAAGAATGTTCTCTACCCCTCCCAACACTTTTGAGCTGTTGTTGTCTGTGTGCGAGCAAGTACGAGTTGTGAAGTGAGTGTGGAAGTCTCCTACCATTCATTATTTCTATCATAACTTGAAGCACGGTCATCAGAATCAAGTAAAGCCATGCCCAATAGAAGCGTCTCATCGAGAGCTTTGAAAGGAACCCGCTATTGGCCACACTCAGAGTCCGGAGTTGGGAGATATCATCGATTTAGTGAAAACTATTGTAAGTGGTATCGCGGCAAGCACTTTCAATAGTTAAGTGAGTTAGAGAGGTAGTTTAATCTTTTCTCATGCATGATAGCTGAACCACTTCACTTCCCATCACATGCACACACATCATCATACGTTTGGTTAGGTCAGTTCGTCGGATTGATACTTAAGCGTGTGTCAATCCACCACTATACGCACTTGTGTGGCAAATGAGATTTAGTCTCTTCGACACAAGTCCCTAAGACTTTATGACTTAGGTACACAATATGTATGTGTATATGTATGTGTATATGTATATGTATATGTATATGTATATGTATATGTATATGTATATGTATATGTATATGTATATGTATATGTATATGTATATGTATATGTATATATATATTTATATGTATATGTATATGTATATGCATATGTATATGTATATGTATATGCATATGTATATGTATATGTATATGTATATGTATATGTATATGTATATGCATATGTATATGTATATGCATATGTATATGTATATGTATATGTATATGTATATGCATATGTATATGTATATGTATATGTATATGTATATGCATATGTATATGTATATGTATATGTATATGTATATGCATATGTATATGTATATGTATATGTATATTTATATGCATATGTATATGCATATGTATATGTATATGTATAAATGTATATGTATATGTATATGTATATGCATATGTATATGTATATGTATATGTATATGTATATGTATATGCATATGTATATGTATATGTATATGTATATGTATATGTATATGTATATGTATATGTATATGTATATGTATATGTATATGTATATGCATATGTATATGTATATGTATATGTATATGTATATGTATATGTATATGTATATGTATATGTATATGTATATGTATATGCATATGTATATGCATATGTATATGCATATGTATATGTATATGTATATGTATATGTATATGTATATGTATATGCATATGTATATGCATATGTATATGCATATGTATATGTATATGTATATGTATATGTATATGTATATGTATATGTATATGTATATGTATATGTATATGTATATGTGTTTGTTATTGTTGATCTTTGGAGTTTTCCTCTCCAATCATTTAGCATAAAGAATTAACAAGACATCTTTATTTTGTCAATCCTGGAAGTATTCAAGAGACCACAGCCCCTTCTAGATGATAGAATCCAAGAAATAGGAGAATAATGGCTGGATTTCTGAGAATGGTGAAAATGAAGAGGAATTTCTAGGGTTTGGATTATCTTGAGCAAATCTCCATCATTTTCCACAATCTTGGTGTCTAATACATGCTATTATCTCAGCAGAACACAATTATGAATTCAAAACTCAAAAATATTACCTGTACCATACAGACGAGACAATCGCGATTCTGTGAAAACACACGATTTTCATCTCCAGCACCATTCTTCACCAATTTCTCACTCAACACATCAATATTCAGCTCTCTTCATAGACATTCAACAGAATTACACAATAGAAGCTCACAAATCTCCATGGATACACAAAGAATAGACTCAACAAATCAAAGAAACCACACAAAGAGGAGAAACACGATTTGCAGCAGGAAACTCTCTCTATTCACTTGGATAGCATGTAAACAAATAACCAACCCTCTCAAAATAGAGGAAATCGTCTTATATACATTTTCAAGTGTCCCTTTTCACACTTGAATTTCGGTCCTTTCCTCTATTATTCTAAAAATATGCTATCTAGGAGTTTCCAAAAATTCTAGAAAAAATACATAAGATTCTATTCTACATAAGGAAGACTCTTCCTTATTTGTACATCAGTTGCATAAATATTTTTACAAGTTTTTGACATTTTATAATATTTTCCATCAAAAAATGCTTCACAAAATCACTTCTTCCAACATTTCTTCCCCTCTTAGAGCTTTTGGCTCCTGACAAAAGACATTCCTGCTTTGTATCGTTAGTGCTCCCTTTTACTTCTTCTTTCTTTGATAGACTTGTGACACTAGATCATGATTCCTTCTTTCAGTAACATTCAAGTTATTCACCATCTCAAACAATGCTTTCCTCCACTGTACTGCAGCTTCTGGTTTACCAATTACATCCTTTTTCAAATATTCTGTGTAAGCAGCTTCATATGCAGTAAGGCGAGACTTGGTGACTACTCACAAGTTTCCGAATATTTCTGACTCTCTCTCAAAAAACCCATAATCGAATGCATCTTCAAAAATTTGTAAATAGTGATTGCCCAAAAATATTACTCTGCTGTAGTATGCCATTAAACAGATTCTATCGGGTGTTTCACTAAGATCAAACAATAATGCATCAGCTGGAGAATTGAAGCCAATGTAATTTAATATTCTGACATCTGTATCTGTATATGTCTCTATACATGCCAGAACTAATCTCATTACTCTGATCAGTAAAATGCATGCAGGGTCGTTTACATCTTTGTATGTAGCTATAACAGACTCAGCTGTATCCACCATGTAGTTTTTTGTAGGCCATGTTCCTGCCTTTCGACCAGCTATTTTTGGGAAATTAAACCATTTAGGTGGGATTTGTCCTTCTCTCCATCTTTCCCAAAAAACTGTCCATTCTCTTCTTCTTGCTACTGGGCAGTAGGCTGGATTAATCTTCAATTGAATGGGTGCTTCCTTCCATATCTTTCTGCATTCTTTATTTGCATCCAACCATCTATTCCTCCACTTTGGATTGGCTTTCTCAAATAGTTCTTTGGTTACATTAATATCCTCTTCATACTCTAAATATTTATTTGGAGGTAGCCCAACTCTTGCCAACTGATAGGCCAACTGATAGTTCTTGATACTCTCCATGATCATACACAATGGTATACCCAATCCATCTGTAGCCCAATGATGCTGGTCTAGATTAATCCCCTTATTCAAAGCAAATGTGACAATTTGATCTTCATATTCATCATGCATTTTTCTTATAAAATCCATTCTAGATTCTCTATTTGTCAACAATTTTTTGACAAATTCTTCTGAATATTCTTCCTCTGATCTTGTATTTGCTAGTTCACTATCATGTTGTATTCCATCATCATTTCCTACCTCATATTCTTCTGTATATGTAGTCTCTATATGTGTTTCTTCCTGAACTTGTGGCTTTTCCAGCTTTTTCTGTAGTTCTTCTATTGTCACCATCAGACTTCTGTTCTGAGTTGCCCAAATTTCTCTTTCTTTTATCCATTCACTTCTTTCCTTTTCCATTTTTGACTACCAATCACTCCTTTCTTTTTCCATATCCATATGCAACTTATTATAGCCCCTCATTGATGTAGCAGCATGTGTACTAGCTTGCTTCTCTAGCTCCTTGGCTTCCTTCAGTTTAGTTTGTAATCTCTTGATCTCCTTGTGCAATTCTTCTTTTTCTTCCTCTGTCATCTGAGCAGTCTTACCTTCATCCTTCATCTGACCTTCTTCCAATAATAATTTGTTTATCTCTTCATTTGCTTTGGTCAAGATTTGATAAGAAGTCTGCAAGGTTCTATATCTTCCTTCAATTTTTCTCAGCTCCATTTCCAGTTTATTATTCTGCTCTGTTAGTTTTGCACTCTTTTCTTCTAGATATTGAATTCTATTTTGTTTCTGTACTTCTAACTCTTCCAAAGCAATTATTCTGTTTGTAAATTCCTCATTTTTCTCCTGCACCTTCCTCAATTGTTCTGACATTTGTTCCTTCTTCCTTTTGTGCTCCTTAATGATCATACTGCCTTTCTCAAATTCAGACTCTGCTACCATTCCTGAAATGATCATATTCCTGCTTGAAGGTCTAAACTGCTCAATGTTGCTCATAATAATCTAGCAAGCAGATCTTATATTCTTGGGTATTCTTTCCAACCCCACTTCCATTTCCATCTGTTTAACTTCTATTTGTTTGTCTTCTTTGCACTCATTCTCCTCTTCCTCTTCTTCTTCATACTCTATATCCTTAGCCTCTTGTTCTTCACGACTTTGATCCTCTTCCAACGTTTCTTGATCTACAACATCTTCTTCATGTTCTAATGTCTGATTATCCTGGTTCTCTTATCTTGATCTATCTTCGTCTGCCTTTACTTCTTCTACTTTGTTATTCTCCAATTCTGGTTGTTCTTTTGCAGAAAGCTGTGCTTCTTTTACCTGGATTGGGGTTTCCTGAATTAAAATTGACTCAGTTTTCTCGATGAATTTTATCTGATCATGGCTAGTCTGCTGTTTCTGCCCTTCTTCCTGCTCATCAATGTCCATAAGATCCATTTCTTCTTCTTGTCCTTGATTTTTGTTGGTTGCAAATTCTTCATTACTCTTCAAATCATGAAGTAGATCTTTAATACTTTGGATAATCTCCTTTTCTACCACTCCTTCTGTAACTTCTTGAACATTCTTTTTCACTTCTATTTCCTCTGCTTTCTGAACTTGATTTGTACCTTTCTATTTTATGGCTGGACTACTTTTCTGTGCTTCTCTTACTATTCCTGCTATGCTCTCATCTAATTTAAAATAAGTTTGTGAGGGTTTTGTCCATATTGATTTTATTCCTGTAGGCACCAGCCCACAACTGAATTCCTCACTTACTTTACTTTCCTCTTCTGTCATTACTGCTTTACCTTTCATCATCCTTCTTTCTTCTTCAAGACTAATTTTCTTAACTGCCTCTTCTTGAACCTGCTTCTCTTGAGCCTTCTTTCTCAAATCTTCAGGTGTTTTTTGTTTCTAAGTGGCCTGTGTAACCACATTAGGAGTACTTGGAACTGAAAAATTCAGACTTTTTAATAAGAAACTTTCAATGTCACTTTCAGAATCTGAGGAAAAATGTGAAGATCCTCCAAGTCCTGGTTTTTCCACTTTTAACTCTTCTTTAGCAGTAAATTCCTTCTGCTGTTCTCTTACTATTACTTCTTCTGCCTCCTTTATAGGTACAGTTTCAACTACCAATTTTCCCTTCTCCTTCTTGGTCAACTTCTTCCTTTGCATTGGTTTCTTTTGAACCTTCTTTTTTACTACAATTGTGGTTCTGGTTTTTGGAGGTCCTTGCAGTTTTTTGAAGTATGCTAATAGCTCTACTTCCTTTTTAACAAATACCTCTTCTGTTTTGGCTGCCATCATTTGATCATGAAGTTCCTCATAATGCTCTACCTCCTCTTAGACCCAATCTGTAGCCTTGCACGAATAATCTTCCAGCATCTTTTGATATTGTGCCTCATACATTGCTCCTTTGTTATTTCCTTGAGTTAGATAAGTGTATAACTGTTCTTTGCTTGTTTGGGGTGGATGAGGATCACTAGAGAATTGGACCTGCTTCTGCGCATCTTCATGTTCTTCTTTTGTAGCTTCATCCGGCTCTAATTCAACCTTTCTTGGGTCCAACCTCCTTTTCTTCACAGGAACCACTTCCTCGGATATTACCTTTCTTTTCATCCCTGCTCCCCTCATGCTGGTTTGTCCTTCTATTTCTCTCATAGCCATTTTCCTGGGAGGACTCTTGATCCCTGACATAAGACTTCTAAAATATTGTGCCTCTCGAGCCAGCTTCAATTGATCTTCCATTCCTAGTACGTGATAAATGATCCTAGTTAAAAACTGGGCTCCATTCACGAATTTTTTCTGTTCCCAGTGTTTTGCTGCTTCTTTCAGCTGTTCATGGATGTATGGTATCACATCCATTACTCCTAAGGGCTTGGTTCTATCCTTGTTGTTAAACATAAGCAGTGTAACCGATTTGTGTGGCATTGTATACCTTGGTAGCTTTGGGAAACAAAAATATTGTAAGAACATCCTTGTGGCATATTCCTCATTCTCTCTTCCTTTGAAGTCAGTGAATTTAGAGTATCCTATATAGGTTTCCTTATTCTTCTTTACAAAATTGGGGTCTGATATGTTCTGCTTTTATGGTGATACCCTCCTCCTGATTATCCTTGTTCTTGACTTTGCACCGGAAATAAGCATCATTCCCTTTTCCTATTTCCAGCAGACTACTCATTACTTGTGCCACTCTTTCAAAATCAATGAAGAAGATGGGCTCTTCCAATAATTTGTGTATACCAACTGCCTTCCATCTTTTCTGATTGACAGCAACCCTTTGAAATCTGTAAAATTCTTGACACAGCATGGTATATTTGTATCCACCTACTCCCATTGTGAATATATGCTGTCCAATAATGCTTAGGGTTTCTTTGAGCTCCTTCACCACCTTCTCTGCCTCTGGAATCTCTAGTTCCTCATCAGATTCCAGGTTCACCTACTCTTCCACAGCTTCACTGTCTAGAAACCAATGTCCTCTTGATAGGGTGACTGATTCTGCTTTGAAGTCATGAATTGATAACTCCTTTGTATTCACCATTTTGAGGAAAATATAATACACAAAGAAAAACTCCACCCATATGAGTCACAAGAAATCAAAAAGTAATATTTATTTTGAGATGTCATGACATAAGAATGAAAATAAAATTCAAAATAAATTCAGTTTCTTCAAAAAGACTCAATAAAAGTGATCGTTACAAGTGTAGCAAGATGTCTAGTGCACTCCCTTTTCCCAACAACTCTTTTGGAGAAAAACAAAACATTTATCAATGATAGAAAAATTAATACAAAACAAATAGAAATCTACTACCCTTCTACCTAGATCTTGCTTTGTGCTATATAATTTTGTAAAAAGGAAAACAAAATAAACAATTTTTTCTCAACTTTTCTCTCTTTTTTTTTCTTTTTATAATAACAATGATTCCTTCTGTTTTTTCTTGTTATTATTTTTTTCTTTTATTTTTTCTCTCTTTTTTTTTCTCTTCTCTTTTTTTTAATAATAATTTTTTCTATTTCTTTTCTTCCCCTCCTAATTCTCTTTTTAGAAATAGGATAAGGTAAAATATTTTTGTCATAATTTCCAATATGTTATGATTTTCTAAATACGGATCAAATATGGATGATGTTTTTTCCATTGAAACAACTCTGATTTTTTGACCCAATACTTTTTAACTCTAGTTGTCTTGGTTTCAGGCAAACATCCATTTCCTTCTGATAAGCATTTTGTAGGATTTTTTGGTCTCCATATCCATTTTGTCCTGGATTTCTGTTTTGATGAGCAGACCTCCTGTAGACTTTGATTCCATATGCTTCTTGTTCTGATGTTTTGATTCTTTAGACAATGCCATGATTGCCACCTTCTTCCTATCTCTCCACCCTTCTTTGTTCTCCCAATCTTTTGCTGATTTTGATTACATGAAGCTTGATTATTTAACATTTGTATTGGTAATGTCTGTATATCTTCAAATGCAAAAGTAAATCCTTCCAAGTGTATATCATGAACCTCTGATTGAATTTCCTGTTCTTCATTACTCAATAAAAATATTAAAAACCTTTTGTCATTTATTTTTAATTTAAGCTTCATTTTTTCAAAATCCAAAATCACTTTACCTTGTTGGAGCCATGGTTGACCTAAAATCAATATTTCAGACATCAAATGATCTGGCCATTCTTCACAGTCTATTTTCATATATTCTTCATTGAACTTAACTTTAATAGACAGTGAAGACATGCTTTGTACTATTTGACCTTCCAAAGTTTTGATTAAGGTTCTGCTTTTAGTTCTTTTTATGTTAAATTTACTTACCAAAGCTGAACTAATCAGATTCACTTGTGCTCTAGAATCTATCAAAACCCTAATTTTTTCATTTTGAAAATCCATTGTTATCACAGGCACATGTTCTTTTAGTTTTAGAGGAGTTTCACACAAACAGACTTCCCTAAGATCTTTGATTTTTCTTATCCTTTCCTTTGCTTCCTGTTGAGCCTCTTTTCTAATGTCTTCCTCTTCTTTTTTCCTATTTTGAGCTCGTTGCAACCTTCTCCATTCATCAACAGTTAATGGGCAGTCATACCTCTTGACTCTACATCCACTTATGAAGTTTGGCATGATTTCTCCGTCTATGTTAGCTAGTTGAATGGCTCCACTGTTGCTTATCTGATGTATAATATATGGTCCATGTCCTTTTTTCTGGAACTTTTTCTGATGTTCTTTGACTGTGTAAGCCAAAACTAGATCTCCTTCTTGTATATCTTTTTCTTTTATGTGAACATCATGATAAGCTTTTTGCCTTTTCTTGTCCACATATATACTCATAATGGCTTGGAGTCTAGATGCTCCCAATTTTTCCAATTCTATTACTCTCTCTCATAGTTCATGTCCAGTCCAATTGTAGTGACTACCTACCTTTAATGTTGGAATAAGGAATTCCATAGGTAGAACTGCATTTTGTCCATATACTAGATTGAATGGTGTGTTTCCTATTGCAGTTTTATAAGCCACTCTATAAGCCCATAGGACATGATTAAGTTGTAAATCCCAATCATTCCTGTTTGTGTTTACTAATTTTGACAGTACAGTACAAAGTACCTTATTAGTGCTTTCTGCTAATCCATTGGCTTGTGGGTGATATGGGGCTAACTTTCTAGGACTGATCAGGAAATATTCAGTGATGTTTTCTATGATTTGGTTTACAAAATGGGTCCCCCTATCACTTACCAATTCAATTGGAAGTCCAAATCTGGTGATAATATTTTCATATAGGAATCTGCCAGTAGTATACGCATCATTCCTTCTTGTGGCTTTGGCCTCAGCCCACTTTTTCAGGTAGTCTGTAGCCACTATGATGTATTCAGCATGGGATTGTTTTGGTGGAGGATGTATAGGTCCAATGAAATCCAACCCCCATTTACTAAAGGCTCTTGCTGAAATTAATGGAACTAATGGCATATTATCTCTTTTATTTGGTTGACTCACCCTCTGACAGACATCACATCTTTTCACATAGGTTCTTGCATCAGGAAATAGGGTTGGCCACCAAAAGCCAGAATATAAAATGAGTTTAGCAGTTCTATCACTTGAGAAGTGTCCTCCTGCTACTCCAGAATGTGCCATTTCCAACATTTCCAGATATTTATCCTCAGGAACACAAATTCTTAAGTATCCATCCATACCTCTCTTATTTTCCTTTCTTCTTTCTTCTTAACTCTTCAATAATATTTTCGCTCCAATCAGGATTTTTTTGAAACCAATATAGAGTTACGAATTCTGAATCTTGCAATAATTGGCACTTCCTACAATTAACAATGTATTTTGTTACATCTTGAATCTTATTGGGCCAATGTACCCCCATCCTATTGAGATTACTTAGGGTGACCACCCTAGAAGCATGAGTGCAAGGGTTCCAACAATGAGCTCTCTTCATATATTCTTGTTGCTCTTCTTCAGGAGTACAATATTCCAATATGTTTGTGTGGTTGAGATGATACAAATGCCCAGCTAGTAACATAAAGTTCTTGCTTTGTAATACTAAGTGTGCATTGTTCCCAATAGTTCTGCAAGGTCCCATGGTTAATAATGGTACTAAAGTCATGGCCCACTCAAGAACACTCTCTACTTTGAACAAATAAGTGTCTGGCAGGTCGTCATCTAAAGGTGAACTGGGTTCTCTAGACTGAATTCTAGATAAATGATCTGCTCTCAAGTGTGTTTTCCCTTGTCTGACCACCACTTCAAACTCAAATTCCATTAGTAAAAGAAACCATCTGACTATTCTACCAATGTGACAAGGTTTATTTACCAAATATAGTAAAGCTTGATGGTCTACAAAGAGCTTAAACTTGTTGGCCAAAAGGTAATGTCTATATTTCTTTACAGCAAATATCATGCCCAATCCTTCTCTCTCAGTGGTTGTGTAATTTTTCTCTGCTACATTCAGTTGCCTACTAGCATAAGCCACTGGAAAATCTAGCTTGCTTCCTTCTATTGGTTGTGCCAACACACATCCCAAAGAATAATTTGAAGCATCCACATGGACATGAAAAATTTTATCCCATTGAGGTGTTTTTAGAATTGGGGCTGTTACCAAACAAGTTTTTAGAGTTTCAAAAGCTTGGTCACATTCCTTGGTCCACTCAAATTTTGTAATTAGGGCATATAAGGGTTTGGCTATGTCAGCAAACTTGTGTACAAATTTTCTATAGTACCCACAATGTCCCATGAAAGTTTGAAGTTCCTTTACATTTGTTGGTCTTGGAAGTTCTATTATGGCCTTTATTTTCTTCTCATCAGTTGAAATTCCATTTTTAGAGACTATGTGACCTAACATTCTTCCTTGCCTCACAAAGAATACACACTTCTCTGGATTTAAGCATACTCTGTATGTTCTGCATTTCCTGAATATATTTTCTAAATCTTGTAGGTGATCTTGTCTTTTTAATGAAAAAGTACACAGATCATCCACATATATTTCCATTACATTTCTCAGGAATTCTTTGAAGATATGACACATCAATCTTTGAAAGGTTGTTGGGGCATTGGTTAACCCAAAGGGCATAACCCTAAAAGCATAAATCCCCCATTCTGTGGAAAAGGCAGTCTTATGTTGGTCTTCCAATGCTATAGGTACTTGATTGTATCCTGAAAAACCATCTAAAAAACTGTAAACCTCCTTTCCTGCAAGTCTCTCTAGAAGATGGTCTGTTATTGGCAGTGGGTAACTATCCCTTATAGTTGCTGCATTCACTTTTTTCAAGTTAATGCATACCCTAAGTTTCCCATTCTTCTTTGGTACCACAACTATAGGAGATATCCATTCTGTATACTCAATCTCATAGATGAAATTGGCAGCTAATAGCTTGTCAATTTCTTCCTTTATTTTAGTAGAGTATTTATCATTGAATGTGTAGTGTCTCTGTTTGCTAGGTTTTGCCTCAGGTGTAATAGGAATCTTGTGCTCACAGATTTTAGGATCAATTCCTTTCAAATCCTTGTAGCTATAAGCAAACACATCCCTATAGTTCTTGGCCAAACTTCTTAGTGCCTCCTCTTCTTGGTTTGTCATATCATCATCTATTACAATATGTCTTTCTTCTCCATCTTCATGAGTGATCACAACCTTCTTTGTTTGTTCTTCATTGTCATAAGCCTCTCCTTTCTTCTTTTCTCTCTTTGGTTTCATTTTTGGAAGTAGTCTGTCTTCTACTTCATAAGTCTTGAAATTTGCTGGTACATCAAATTGTTGATCTTTGTTTGTTTCCTTCTTCTTCTTCTCATCCTCTTGGTTTTCTTCTATTTCCTTGTGTTTGTTTTTCTTAAACTTGCCTGAGATTTTATCTTTTATTGCATCTTCAGCTTTTACTTCTTCCAGATATTGTGTTTTTCCTTTTTTCAATATCATTTCTTCTTCCTGGTCCTCTTCTATTTTTGATACCTTTATCATTTGTATTCCAATGGGAAAAACATCATACCCTTCTTCATTTTGAAATTCCACTCCTACATATTCGTCACTGGTTAGATCCATGGTAGCCAAAACTTGATTCCACCCATAGGGCTCAAACTCCTCATCTTTGAATTGTTGTGGTACATAGTTCTCATCTTGTGACTTCCTTCCTTCCACACAATCTTCTCTTCTCAATCTCCTTTTTCTATTGGTAAGATTTCTTATCATATTGCAGTTCCATATTGATTATTCAGTTTCATCCTGGTCTTCCATTTCTGATTCTTCACTTAAATCTTGATTCTGATGTATTTTATACCATTCTTGAGGAGATATGTCACAGTAGTGCCCATTTCTTAGATTCACTCTTGTTATTCTTCCTTTGCTTTGAAGGTATAAGCAATCATTACCCCAATCTTGCACAATTTGCATTTGTCTCATAAATGGTCTTCCTAGGATAATTTCATATGAAGTGGATTGTGGGAATTCAACTATAGCAAATGTATGTTCAATCTCTATTCCACATTTGTCCACAATCACTTTTTCCCATATTCCTAGGGGTTTTTCTATGTGTCCATCTGCAAGTTGCAATCTCATTTTGATGGGTAATAATTCATTTTTCCCCATTTTTCCCAAGTTTGTTTAGTCATGATGGCCACTCCTGATCCACTATCCAGAATAGCTTTGGCCTGGTTTTTACCAAATTGTATTTTAAGGGTTGAGTTTCCCTCTTCTCCTTCACAATATCCTCCTATCTTATCAATGGGAATATACCATAATTCCTCCAGTTCCTGTAGTTGTGGGTGAAGATTTTCTAGTTTTTTTCCCATTTTTCCATTTTGTTTTGTAAGTGAGGATTTTGTTTCATTAAATCTTCCAATGTGGTGTGATATAGAATTGTGCATTGTTTATCTATATTCACCTGGAATGTTACTTGTGGGTTTTCTTCCTTGTTACTATTTCCTCTTGTATTTGTTGTCTCAAATTCCTCAACTGTTTTTTGAGAATTGTCTACTTCCCCCATTTTGAGTTGTACTTCCCGTATGATTTGTTTACACTTCTATATCCTTTCATGTTCTAAGTCTGGCATAGGATAAGCCATTGTATGATCAGTAGGGCTTGGTCCCTCTTGAATTCTTCCCTTGTATGCTTTTATTAGAGTATCTAGACTTTGTGAATTTTCTATCTCCGACTGGGTTTGTGTCTTCTGAGGAGGAGTACTGTTTGATTGTTCCCTATTTTCTTCTTTCAAATTTTTACCCATTCTTTGTTTCCTTTCCCATTTCCCTTTTTGTCTATTTTTCTTCACCTTTGAGATTGAACCTTCATTTTGTTCCTTAGTTGTTCTTTGTTGTTTAGTTTGTGACCTTGTTATAGCATTTACATTCACTTGATCAATGTCACTCAATTCTTCTTGTTCCATGATATTGACTGCTTTTAGTGGTATGTTATTAGGTGTGTTTTGTTGTTTTTGAGGATTTTTTGGACAATCCTTTATCAAATGTTCCCTGCCACAATCCTTGCAATAAGCTCCCTCTATTCTTAACGTAGGAGGTTGTGGACAGTCTCTAATGAAATGTTCTCCCCCACACCTATAACAAGTTATCTTTGGTCCCCCTTTGAATTGAGGTTTTTGATTGGACATATAATTATTGGTTATATACATGAAAGTGGCAGTGTCCATCTCAATTCTCCCATTTCCCAAGTCTAAGGCTTGTAATTCTGGTTCTCTTAATTCATAACCTTCCCATTCTTCTTGATATCCTTCATTCCATTGATAATCTTCCTTGTATGGTGACTTTGTTCTTGAGTTTCCCTCCTCTATTGGTGTGTATTTACATTTGTTGGTATAGGAGGTTGTTGGCCAAGCACAGGTCTTGGTTGCTCAATATACCCTGATTCTCTTTGGCTCCCATAATCTCTCTCCTTTATGGGTTGTTTATTATAGAAACATTCCTCCCTGGTATGATTTGTCCATTTCCTCTCTAGTGTACAATATTTGAGTGTTTTCCTATCTTGCAAATGTGGTGGCTTTTGATATGGGCATTGTTGTACCAAATGACTTTCTCCACAATTGTAGCATTTTTTATTTGTGTTTATCCTAAAGTTTATCAAATTGGTTTTGGTGCTTACCTCTAGGGCTTTAGCAATGGCTTGAGAAAATTCTTCTGCTGGTGGGATTTTATCTTCATTTGATCTAGGTTGATCAAATGCTAATAGATCTTGACCTCTGTTATCTTCCAAATCTATTGCTTCTTTTACACAAGCTCCTAGGTCAGGGCATCTCCTATAGTACACTAGGGTTCTTAATTGGGCACTTCTTAATCCTTCTATGAATAGGGATACTTGTCTTGCCATTGAAGGTACTTCTTCTCTGGGACATCTGTCAATGTATTGCTTAAATCTCTTGGCTGCCTCTCTGACATTTTCATCAAGGTACTTCTCTGGGACATCTGTCAATGTATTGCTTAAATCTCTTGGCTGCCTCTCTGACATTTTCATCTTGCTGTTTAAAGCTATGTATCAGAGTGGCTGTGCTATGTTTTATTCCAGTCTTTGAGAATTCCCCAATGAAGGCTTCTAGGAAGGATTCAATATCTAGGTACATTTCCTTTCTCAAAGGGATGAACCAAGATAATGCAGGTCCTGTTAGGGTTAGACCAAATGCTTCAAATTGGACTTTGTAATCCTCTACTTCTTCAGCTCTAATCAACTGCCTAAATTCTGCAGCATGAGCATGAGGATCAGAATATCCTTCATACTGATTTTTCATGCATTTGGCTACTTGATATGGTCTAAGCATTCTACCCTGATGTTGCCAATGATGTCTTCTCCTTAGTGAAAATTCATTAAATCCTTCTGGTTCCTTTTCAAAAGGATTTGGGGAAGCATGTGTTCTCCTCCCTTGTTGTTGCTCAGTACTAATGTAGTTTTCATGTGGTCTTGGTAAGTTTGATTGTCCTGGGTTATGTTCCCAAGGTCCTTTGTCAGCACATTGCCCTAAGTCATTTGAATTTTCTGGGTCTTGGGAGAAAATGTATACACATCCTTGCCTATCCTCATACCTACCATCTTTGAATTGAGCTACTGGTGTTATGTTTAGGGGAACTTCTAAGTTTCTCAGTCTAATGAGAAACTTGTGCATTCCATCCTGATATACATACGTTCCAAACCTATTTGTATACATGTATTTGATGATATTTCTATAATCCCCAGTTTCAATGGGCTCATTTGTTTCATTTAAATTTTCCATGTTGTTTTCTTGCCCTAGATTTCTTTTTTGCACTTCCCTTTCCCCTGGCTCTATTTCCTTCCTTCCTAAGTCTTGCTTAGTATGTGTGTTTAATTTGTTCCCAAACCTAAGGATCATTCAATTAATTTTCACAATTCTATGGTCAGAATCGTGTTTTCCACGATTTTGTGGCCAAAATAGTGTTCTTCACGATTCTGTGGATAAAATCGTATTTTTCACGATTTTCTAATCAAAATCGTGTTTCCCACGATCTTCTGGTCAAAATCGTGTTTTTCACGATTTTCTATTCAAAATCGTGTTTCCCACGGTTTTCTACTCAAAATCGTGTTTTTTACAATTTTTCTGTTCAAAATCGTGTTTTCCACGATTTTGTGGCCAAAATAGTGTTCTTCATGATTCTGTGGATAAAATCGTATTTTTCATGATTTTCTAATCAAAATCGTGTTTCCCACGATCTTCTGGTCAAAATCGTGTTTTTCACGATTTTCTATTCAAAATCGTGTTTCTCACGATTTTCTACTCAAAATCGTGTTTTTTACAATTTTTCTGTTCAAAATCGTGTTTTCCACAATTTTCTACTCAAAATTGTGTTTTCCATAATTTTCTACTCAAAATCGTGTTTTTTACAATTTTTTGCTCAAGATCGTGTTTTTCACGATTTTGTGTTCAGAATCGTGTTTTCCACGATTTTCTACTCAAAATCGTGTTTTTTACGATTTTCTGCTCAAAATCGTGTTTTTCACGATTTTGTGTTCAAAATAGTGTTTTCCAAGATTTTGTACTCAAAATCGTGTTTTTTACGATTTTCTGCTCAAGATCGTGTTTTTCACGATTTTGTGTTCAGAATCATGTTTTCCACGATTTTCTACTCAAAATCGTGTTTTTTACGATTTTTCTGTTCAAAATCGTGTTTTCCACGATTTTGTGTTCAGAATAGTGTTTTTCACGATTTTGTACTCAAAATCGTGTTTTTTCACAATTTTCTGTTCAAAATCGTGTTTTCCACGATTTTCTACTCAAAATCGTGTTTTCCACGATTTTCTACTCAAAATCGTGTTTTCCACGATTTTGTACTCAAAATCGTGTTTTTTCACGATTTTGTTCCCAGACAATCGTGATTGCACACAATCGTAAATTTTGTCCTTAGTTCAGAGAATCGCGATTTTGTGTTTGACTACAGAATCGCGATTCTGATCAATTTTTTTGTAAATTTTTAAGTATTGATTTTTTAAAATTTTATTTCATCTATAGAATCACCATATCTCTTTTCTAACATGCAATGAAAGAATTATTCAAAATCTCTTTATTTTCTTACTGAAACTTCAAAAAATCCACAATCGCGATTCCGTGTTTTTCTATTATTTCCTTCTTATTTGTTCTTAATGATCATGAAAATTTAAGATAATGCAAAAAAATGGTACTGAAACCCTTTACCTTGCTTGCTTGATCAAAAACTTCTCCAAATCAGTTAGCTGTAGAAAATCGTGATTTTTTGCTTGCTCTCTCTCTCTCACTGTCACTCAAATGAGTTTCTCTTGCAATTCCAGGATTTTATAG
>CM035437.1:99232511-99265011 GCA_020310875.1 Ceratopteris richardii
CTGAAAACTGGACTTTGTACTCTTTGACCCTCCAAATAGGCTTTGATGAAGATGAAACTTTGTAGGACTATGTTTCCAAAGATCTCCTTCAGGAATATGCAGAAAAAACTCCCATCTGAATCTCCCTTGTACAAGTTTGACTACATTTGGAAGCTTGCAAGGTAGCATTAAGGTGTCTAGGAAGCTCTGATAGCCTTGAAAATTTGTACAAATATGTAGCCACATATGATCTTTATACATGCCAAACCATATGGCTAACATAAATTTCTATAAAAGAATTTGTAGGGTCAAACTAGAAAAATTACATTTTTACAAAATGAACATAGCATATCAATGTGCTACAAAATCCATTTTCTACTGAAATTTGGGCTATAGACTGCCTTTGAAAATCTTTACAAGTATATGGATTTTCATCTAATTTGGTGACAATGAAATTTTTGCCCTAATTTCCCAACTTTGACCAGCTTTGACCAACTTTGACCGCTACCATGGACTTTCTTGATTTCTTTGAAACTTTGTACGTGACCTTCCTTTGACATCCTTGATGCATCCTGGACTTCTCGGGGAATTCTGGCTACCTTCACCAAATATGTTTTTTGTAGGCCTTCACAAGTGAGAGAGGAGAGAAAATCTCGACGACATTCGCCCCCACTAAACCTGCGATTCCTCCGGAAGCGCCACTCTAGCATCTGTGAAAAACAAAATGTTCCAGGCATCAAATTCTTTTATAGGCAACATAAGAAACATGGAAGGAAAATTGATTATATGCATGAATTAGTAGGTAACGTGACATGAAGCAAAATTTGCATGAAAGAAAGAATTGAAACAGGCAACATGAATATGCATGAACAAATAGGCAACATATATGCAAATGAACAAGCAACATTGGCAACAAGAAAGAAAAAAAACAAGCATCAATATGAAGTGGAAGTGGATGTATTGAGTCGTTTTAAGCATCAGTTCCTCTCATCTTGAAAAAAATTTTGTACCTTTTTTATAAAGCAATCTACCTTAAATATGATTATAAACAAAGATTTAGGATTTTCAAGAGACATCTTTCATCTTTAGCTTATTTTAGATCAACTCCTTTCCTACATAAATATGAATATGCTCTTTCTCTAATAACATGCAAGGAAATCTAACTAAACTCCACTAATGCATAAATCTGCTTATATAGCCCGTGATTTATTCTACTATGCCTCTTTATCCTCCTTTGGCTTGCTCTTTTTTTTTTTTGATGATGATGACGATTCGGCAACTTTATGGTTACGATCACTTTTTTGGGGTGGAAGAAAGTGTAAACTTCTTGGTAACATGTAGCTTGTTTTTTTGTTTTTTTTTTTTGACGAGGAAAAATTAAACCCCGATACAAGGTACAACCATTTTTTATGACGGAGAACAGTCGTTTAAACTCCGATACAAGTGCTGTGAGATGGACTAAGGATGTAGAAACATGCAATAGCAGGAGCTAGGATTTCAACAATTATGCTTTCGATACTGGATACATATGCATGTTTATATATGAAAGTCATGTCACCAAAATAAACCTCCAAATCTACATGCCCTATCTTTCCACAATCCTAGATTATAATCAATTTCTTAGTAGATAAGTTACTACTTAAGATACAATTTTACACAAGTAGAGAAATCATCATTTGCCTTTTTTTCTTTTTTCTTTTTTTTTGACTCAAGTGATGTGGATATGCAATGCAATGCAAAGACTGAAAACAAACATGCATGAAACAAGAATGGAAAAAAAAAATATAATGAACTTAAAAAAAAAACAAAGCAACATGAACTTGAAATGATATTTTTATATATATATTTTTTTCTTCCTTTTTTTTTTAATTTTTATAACATGGATACTCCTGTTTATGAATCGGCCTCATTGTTTTCATCTTCTTCAATGTCCTCATCCAAAATGTACTCGTCATTATCACGTTTCTTGAATAGATTTACCCTTTTACCTGCAATCAAAGTTTTTAGTGCAACACCATTTAATTCACAAAGAGCATACGTACCATTGTTGTTGACTTTTGATACAATGTATGGCCCAAACCACCGTTGAGTGAGATTTTTGCGTGCATCATATTGAGAGTCAAATGTACTATCATAAATGAGCACCCAATCTCCTACTTCAATTGGCTTAGGACGCAATCGATGAGTTTTATCAAAATAATGCTTGTTCTTCATTCTAGATTCTCTAAATTTTTCAACAGCATCATCAAGTCTTAATTTACCTTGTTCTAACTGTTTAATATGCAAACTCAAAAAATCATCAGTAGACATGTTTTTAGACCAAGGCAAATTTGACCATGCACAAATATGAGACTGAATTGGAAACAATGGTTTTTGACAGTACATGAGTTCAGCAGGCATATATCCAGTAGTACGTGTGCATGTCATTCTATCTGCCCAAAGTGCGAAAGGTAAGAATTTAGGCCATTGTTTGATGTCACCGTTACATGCTTTAGATATGGCTTTCACAATAGGTGGATGCCCTCTCTCTATTTTACCATTGGCCTCTGGATTATATGCAGTAGTGAGAGACAAACGAATACAGTGATGCTCAAAGAACTCTTTAGCTTCTCTCGCATTTAACTCTCCACGATCGGCAACTACTTTCTCTATGTACCCAAAGTGACTTATGACATCTTCAAGCAAGAATTTGCAAACATTGTAAGTGGTCTTAGATCGTAATGCACGTCCCTCTACATGATTAGTTAAATCTTCTCTTGCAAGTACAATGTAACGCATTTTGTCAATACCTTTAGGCATAGTTACAAGATCTACTACCCACTTGTAGTGAATACAAGGTGGATAAGTAGGATGCAACGGATCTCTATGTTTGACTGATGAATGAAGTTGAAAAGTAGAACATGTAGAAACATAGCTACTAATGTCAACATACATCCTAGGCCAATAATAGGTACTTCTAATTTTTTCATATGTTCCAAAAAATCCTTTATGACCGGCCCATAATGTCTCATGCATTTCCTTCATTACTTGCAATTGAAGACCTCGTTTTCCTAGGACTCGTTGTGGATTCTTAACCTTACCCTTAGCATGTCTCCAAAGATAACCATTACATAGGAAAAAGTTATAAGCTCGTTTCCTAATGTTATGGAATCTATTCGTAGTCCAGCTAGGTAATGGTTGTAGTGTACTGAGATACTTTCCTATGTCTCTCCATTCATTTTCGTACTCAGACTCATGAAATTGCTCATACTCATATATATGTGGAACATAGTCAATTAAGTTCACATTCTTTATTAGATCACTTTCAAGATCATCATCAAATCTAGCTCTCGATAACATATCAGCAACTGAGTTTGACTTACCTGAAATATGAACTAACTCAGGATTTATGAACTTAATATATGAGATCCATCTAAGCATGGCTATATCAGGAGATGAACAATTGGTTATCATTCCAATGAGAGGCAAACAATCAGTCTCAACTTTGACATTTGCACCAATGAAATATTCTTTGTCTGTTTTCAAAGTTGTTACCATACCCCATAGTTCTCGTTTGATTTGTGGATATTTTCGTTGTGTTTCATGTAGAATTTTGGCACCAAACCTAATTGCATATCTATTCCCTTCACTATCATCTTGACTTATGACCCAACCTATACCAATAGGACTAGTATCAACAGTCAATATAATAGGTTTGTTAGCAGAATAGTCTACACGCTTAAGGATGGGAGCTTTAAGCAATAATTTCTTCAATTTACGCATAGCTTGAGTGTGTTTGTCAGTCCAAATAAATTTTCGTTTCTTCCTCAACAAGTCATAAAGACAATCAGCAACATGAGCAAAGTGAGGGATCCAAATAACATAAAAGATGCAAGCACCAAGAAATCTACGTACCTCACTCACGTTGTTACATGTTTCAGAAATCTTGCTAATGGCATCAACTTTTTGTGGGTATGGCTTTCGACCATAATGGCCACATAAATGTCCAACAATAAGTACCTCGTTGACACCAAAAACAGATTTCTCTATGGAAAATGTGAGACCTACCTCTTCAAATCGTTGAAGTATTCTTTCACAATCAGAGATATGGTCAAGAACAAATTTACGACATCCCGATGAATCTAAAGTAATGTCCTTTACACGTTCCTCACTCCCTTTAATTGGAATATCATCAATGAATGGCATAGTTATATGAGGGATAAAGTCATGTAAGACCATATTCATAGCACTCATCATATGAGCCACAGAATTAGTCGCTCCTTGAGGTAAAGTACACATTCGCACTAAGCCTAAAGGAGTTTTCATTGTGGTTATGTCACGACTATCAATTGCTAATTGGAATTGGTCATATCCAGAATATAGATCACCCATTGAATAGATAGAATGTCCTGAAAATGATTCAGCAAACTCATCTACAATGGGTCCTGTTCCTACATTCCTTATGGTGACTTTATTGACGCGTTGGAGATCTTGAATAAAACGTAGTTTCCCATTCTTTTTAGGCACAGTGAACCATCTGTTTGAGTAAGGTGCAAAAGATGGCTCTAAAATTCTCATGTTTATCTTCTCCTTAAGTAGTTTCATTAGCTCAGGTAAGTGAGCCTTTGGAACAGGTATAGGACGAAGATTCCATGGAATATGTGGAATAGTAAAGATTATCATGGGTGCAACTAGCTTAGGATCTACACAACCAATCTCATGAGGATACATAGTAAAGGCTTTTCCATGGCTACGTATGACTCCCTCAAATTTATCTCTCTCTGCTGGCAAAAGAAAGTCATCATCTCTACCAATTTTCACCTGTTTGATTGTCTCACGTGAATGTATGTCCTATGTTTTTCTTATCCCGAAGAGTTGGATCATTTTTCACATCAATAATTTTTTCATTACTTCCTTGAGGTAATGGTTGAGCTATGGGTTTGATTTTTTTTTCTATAGTTTTGTACTTTGTTTCAACTAAGGCATCATGTGTTTGGTTAAATTTTGAGCACTTGTCAACATTGAGAGCATACTCTTGGATTAGAGCATACTCATCAAGGGAAGAAAGAAGAATAATATGGGAATTAGAATTTTGTTGAAGACATAACTCTAACTCCTCAAGAGTAGAGAAACAATGAGATGTTTCAATCACATGCTCAATGTTCTCATCATGTTCCATGATTTTGTTGTTTTTATAATTTTTTTGGGTTTTTTGGATAAAAGACTTGGACAATTGACTCTTATGAAGAAAATCTAATCTAGAATGTGGAAAACAAAGTGACAAACTATTGAACAGGTTGGTTGGCTGCGAGATGTCAAACCAATATCCACTGTTGTCCCAGTCAACAATGGATTCTATCCGAAATTTTGATCATATGTACTCCAAACATGAATCGAGGTGCACAATCACTACAAGCATGCTCATGACCCTGAGTAACAATAGGTTTCTTTCTAATTGACAATCGATTCCTAGGATGATTCACTCCTACTGTCATGACTTGAAGTGATTGTATTCCATCCTTAGACTTGAATCTAGCATAGGTAGACCCATCATCCATGGCTTTAGTTTCCATACGACTCTCACAAATAAAGGGCTGACCTAAGAGAACTTCATAGGAGCAATTATCTTGAATAAAAAAGTGAAATTCTTCTGTGATTCCTCCTATGGATATGGGCACACTAGCACAAGCTCCATATAGGGTACCTACACCATTATCTGCAGTTCTCATACGCCATCCACAATCTTTATCTATGGGCCATCGAAACTTATCATAGACTTCTCTTGAAATCACATTGATTTCAGAGCCGGAATCTACTAATGCATTTACAGTGATAGTGTTCTTATCATTTCCTATTTTAACATGCATCTCTGATGTACCTCTAGACCAAAATGTTCTTTTAAAGTGACTTTCAGGATTGTTTTCATGATTTTCTTGGTCAGGATGAATAGGTCCTAAGAAATTTTTATTAACATTTACTTCATCATCATCAAAGTCCTCTTCATCAGATTCATCAAAGTTTAAGGCTTCATTCATAGCTTGATCTTGATCTAGAGAATCTTGCATCTCAGTATCTAGATTAAGTGGAAACCTCTTCCTTTTAATTAGTCCGATAAAGTTATCTTTAAAAACAGGCTTTGCAATAGAGAAAACTTGTTCTAAAGACATAGTCAATTGACTCTTAAGCAAAATGTCATCTAAAATCTCCATAGGATCTATTTTTCTCTCAATTTCTGAAATCAAGATGGCTTTAGGTTTTCTCTTTGGTTTCTTTTGTTTTTGCTCAGGGTCTTGTTTTTGTTCATGTTCTCGTGTTTGGTCTTCAGTTTGTTTTGATTGTTCTTGTTTATCTAAAGGCTTTGGTTCTGTTTTTCTTTGCTTTGTCTTCTTCCCTTTTTGTTTCTCCTCTTGTTTTTGTTCATTGGGTTCTGATTCTTGTTTTTTATCTTTGGATTGTGATGTTTCTCCTTGCTCTATGATTGTTTCTATTCCCTCTGAGGTTTGTTTTTGAGTCACTCTTCTTTCACTAGGCTCAGCTTCATCTCTTTTTCGTTTTTCTTCTACATTGGATATGTGAGAAATAAGAGATTGGTCTTCTATTGG
Organism: Ceratopteris richardii; assembly: GCA_020310875.1. Taxonomy (NCBI): domain Eukaryota; kingdom Viridiplantae; phylum Streptophyta; class Polypodiopsida; order Polypodiales; family Pteridaceae; genus Ceratopteris; species Ceratopteris richardii. The sequence goes on from CM035437.1 coordinate 99,239,072, forward strand.
TGATTCCCAAGCTGTTATTCTCCTAATCTCATCTCGTGCTCTTACTAAAGCCTCTATGGAAAAGTCAACTTCCTTTGTGGGTTTACTTGATTCCACTTGTTCATCAAGAGCTTCTAGTTTCACTCCTCTAGTTCCTACATCCGTTATGGTTATATTCTCATAGTGTTTTTTCATTCCTCCCTTACCATAATTTCCTTGCAAAGGTAGCCTAGATCGATAGTCACAGATTTTCTTATCTATGTCTATTACTAGTCGTTGCTCCTTAGCAACCTTCAATAGTTCACAATCTCTCAAAAAGTGCTCTAACGAATCACACCAAGGACACCTACGAGGGCCACGCACAAAACCATTTTGATTTTGAGGATTTTGATTAACTTGTGGTGGGAAATTTTGAAATTGAGGATTTTGTTGATAAGGTATTGCTTGAACAGGATAATTAGGAGTTTGATAAGGCAATTGATGTATTTGAGGAGCTTGGGGAGCAACATGTGGTACTTGAGGTGCAAGAGGAGCTTCCATATTATACGGTTGATGATTTTGAAAATTTTGATTTTGAGGATTTTGAAAAGCTATTTGTGAAGCTTGAGGATACATGTTTTGATACATTTGAGGATTTTGCACATGAGGATGAGGATGAGGATTTTGCATTGGAGGAACTTGATATGCTTGAGTAGGAGCTACTTGTGGATTTTTCTTGGTAGCTATAGCATGTGGATTAGGCTCTTGAAAAGTCATTGGGTTCATTTGATTTTGGAAAGTTTTGGTGTAATTAGATTGTAAAGCATCTATAGTCTTGGCCAAATTGGATTGTGTAGCAATAAGACTTTCCATTTGCTTAGTGAGAATTTCCACTTGAGATTGTTCAACTACACTTTTATTTGGCTCTACTTTAAAACCTTGAGTAGGCTCCATCATTTGAGGAATAGGAGTAGAGTCAAAAAGCATAGCATGGGATTGTTCTCTAACTTGCTCCTTAGTTTGTGGAAGGCTAGCTTGAGGAAGACTAGTTTGCTCATAAAGCATGGATTGTCTTTGATGTCTATGGGCTATAGCCTCTACTACTTTACGCACTTTTTGCCAATTGTCAGTAAGACCATAGCGCTTATCTGGTTCTTCTAATCGCCGTTCAACTTCCCTACGAGTTTCAGGATGAAGAAGCTTAAGAAAATTGATCACAAGATCAGGTTCCAAACTTATCTTATCCTCATCAGGAAGTTGTTCATAGCGTCTAATATACTCATTTTGTAAGTGAGTAATAGAGCTACTAGGCTTTGGAGAATTGACCCATCGTAAGAATCCATCTCGATTATGTTGGCTATAATCTTCAAGATAGAATTCTTTGAGCATCTCCTTTCTAAAATCACTCCAAGGAAGACTATCATATTGAGTGACACGGTTTATGATAGAGCTATCAACAATTCGTTCAAAGAATGATATCAAAAGATCTTCGGGAAGACCAAAAATCATAGCTTGCTCTTCAAACAAATCTAAGTAGCTTGTGATGTTGATGCCATTGAATTTTCCCTTCTCTCTCAACATAGAAGAGACTATTCTTTGGCCTTGTTTCTCAACAATAAGGGATTTGAATCCTTCCTCCATCTTATGTGAATAAGCAAGTGATGCACGATACTCTAGATCTCTCACAAATGCGTTTACTTCACGACGAAGATGTGCACGATACTGTGAGAAATCCAGTGCAACACTCAAGACTGATGATGATGATATGATGAGGATGAAAAATATGAAACAAAGGATATGGATCACAACCTCCCAACAAGATCAGAAGCAAATGCCACGAAGCGTTTCACGTTGGGTTCAAATGTGGAGGTGATCGCAATCCGGGTGGATCGGGTCCGGTCGTGGCACACACAGGGTGTATGAAGCTAATGAATGTTGGATGGTTTAAGGACATGAAAGTGAAATTAATGTTGAGTATGGAGAAGAGAGAGATGTTGAAATGATTATGGGAATGGGAAAGTAGGAGTGCAATTTAGATTTATGAACATGAATGATAAGAATGAAAGAGAACCATACACACGAATCAAATTTGGAAGGAAGAATGGTCCATTGAAGGAGCTTCTTAAACACTTCCTAATTCTAATTCATATGCATAGTCTTCTTTGGATGATATGTATGCATGACGTGAATAGATGGAATCCTTACACAAACCAGTTTCGAAAGGAAGAATGGTCCAATATTGGAGCTTCTTATACACTTTCAGAAACTAATCAATATGTATGGGTATGTATGGTTTATATGCATGCAAGTGAATTATGATAATAGAGTTTACTCACAAGCTCAAAGAAACATCCTCACTAGTTCAACGCAATACTGCGGAGCCTTCTCACACATAGAAGAAATAGAAGACATGTAAAAATACTTAAGAGACTGAGAGAGGAGACAAGAGACAAGTGACAAGTGACATGAATTAAAAGGATTGGAATTAAGATACATGTATAAGATCGTCGTGGTACGTCAAGCTAGGCAGTCTACTGATCAAAGGTGGTTCCGACCCTCAAACCATGACAGTTCAACCGAATGTCACACGTAAGAAGGTGAGTTCCACTCCAGTGACCCTATGTCTGTCTAGGCTCGTAACGTCTAACTAAAGAAGTCTAAGACTCATTAAAATCAGCTCTAACTCACTCACACGCTCCACCGAGGGTGAGTCAAGATAGAGATGCTGGTTTCAAGAGCCTATCCTAGATTGGAATTCTAACTTAAATTTGAAACTAGGTTCTATACTCATACTAGCTCACCTTGGATCCTCACTCGCTCAACCGAGGGTGATCGTCTCAAGGAAACCGTAAGCTAGCATGAGCCCTATGGATGCCTAACAATGATGCTCTAGGAGTTTGGAGGGGGGTTTATATAGTTTTTTGAATGAATTTGGGCCCTTGGATCTAGAGAAATCAACTCTCAACTCTAGGATCACTACTTTCGAATACAACCATTTGATTAATCAAATCAATGGCTTGGAATTGTTCTTTCTATCAAATCTAGTGTAAAGGAGTGAAATTTAGGCGCCCTCATTCTCCACCATTGGATCTGGGGATGATCTGGACCGTCGGATTAGTGCTGACATCAATTCCGATAAGATAAGCCACTATTTTTGGAGAAACACTGCATTATTGATCTTTGATTGTAAAAAAAGTCTTCTTTTATGGAAAAACTCGTGGATCCTCCTTGCTTTAAGCATAAGTGCATCTCCACCCTTGAATATGAGCTCATCTTCCGTACAACATGGCTCAATCAGCTTTCGCCATGTGGTGGCCCTTCAACCCTTCAATTTGCTTAAACTAGAAAACTGCGGTGATCCTGAAAACTGGACTTTGTACTCTTTGACCCTCCAAATAGGCTTTGATGAAGATGAAACTTTGTAGGACTATGTTTCCAAAGATCTCCTTCAGGAATATGCAGAAAAACTCCCATCTGAATCTCCCTTGTACAAGTTTGACTACATTTGGAAGCTTGCAAGGTAGCATTAAGGTGTCTAGGAAGCTCTGATAGCCTTGAAAATTTGTACTATATGTAGCCACATATGATCTTTATACATGCCAAACCATATGGCTAACATAAATTTCTATAAAAGAATTTGTAGGGTCAAACTAGAAAAATTACATTTTTACAAAATGAACATAGCATATCAATGTGCTACAAAATCCTATTTCTACTGAAATTTGGGCTATAGACTGCCTTTGACAATCTTTACAAGTATATGGATTTTCATCTAATTTGGTGACAATGAAATTTTTGCCCTAATTTCCCAACTTTGACCAGCTTTGACCAACTTTGACCGCTACCATGGACTTTCTTGATTTCTTTGAAACTTTGTATGTGACCTTCCTTTGACATCCTTGATGCATCCTGGACTTCTCGGGGAATTCTGGCTACCTTCACCAAATATGTTTTTTGTAGGCCTTCACAAGTGAGAGAGGAGAGAAAATCTCGACGACAACGCACTTGTGCCATCACTTGTTCGAGGTCTTCATACCATCCTCACATCTTCCCGGATTGACATTAAAGGAGGTGCTACTCATCACTTAGCTACACCAAATTTTGGCACCGTTGCCGGGGATCGAGCTTTGAGAATGAGCGTGTGATGGTAAGACGTAGAGTTGTGACGTTGGCGTTGTAGGTAATTTCTTTACTTTTTCTTACTTTTCTCTTTCTTACTTCACCATCATCATCCTCATCATATCCGATCTCCATCTCCGTCATCGCAAAAAGTTCATTTTTTTTATCATATCTCCTTTCCCCTCCCATTTCCCTCATTTCACTTGTGAGAGAGAGCGAGAGAGCGATTTGTGTGCGCTGCTTTTGCATGTTTTTTGAGCTTCCTTGCAGGTTTTTGCTGTATCATCCTGTTCAACAGGCTGCGCAGGTGCGGACAAGCTCAGAACTGTCTCTGTGTCGCAGACCTCTCTCGATCGTGATCGACACAAAATTTCATCTTTTCGTAAAACAAAACACACCACATTGACACACATGAGGAGCACATTCCAAATCATCACTTGAAGTTAAATTATGTGTTTCTCTGTCAATCGCAACCGACACCATCGATCGCGATCGACAGCCACGATCGACAACCTCTATCAATCGCGACCGACAGACCCTGTCAATCGCGACCGACAGACTTGTCGATCGCGATCGACAGACCCCACGACCGACCGCCTGCTGCATAGGATTCAATCAATCGCGATTGACACTGTCGATCGCGACCGACTAAAATTTGACGATTGACACTAGAATTCGCGTGTACACATGTCCATCGCGACGGATAGGCCCACGATTGACTGAAATTTCATCGGAATTCTCAGAAAAAGTGTCGATCGCGATTGACACCCTCGATCGCGATTGACAGGACCCGCGACTGACTCTGTCGATCGCGATTGACACTATCAATCACGACTGATGTGTCGATCCCGACTGATAGCCACAATGGATACCTCTGTCAATCGCGATTGACATACCTGTCGATCGCGATTGACAGGCTTTTCGGCCAAAATTTTATGGTTTTTAATTCCCATTTTTGGAGTAATTGTGGACTTGAAAATCACACATTTAGAGTATTGAGAGGCTTCTACACTAGTAATATGAGAAAAAGCCGGGTTGCCTGTTGACCTGTTTTACCCTGTTTTAACTCCAAAACCTTGAACTGTCATAACTTCCTCATACGAAATCTGTTTGTTGTGATTATTATATATAGTATTTTGAAGTTGACCATATCCAGGGGGAACAAAACCAAGGGATCTCTAGAATTGTTTGCCTTAAAGACAGAGGGAAAATTGATATCTAAATTGCATGAATGGAAGTGATTTGCTAAGTCATTTGAATCTAAGTCTTGAGCTAACTTTGGAACTTTTACAGGTCCATTGAGAGCATTAGGAGGCATCCAAAGCAAGGGCATTCCGCAAGCTTGAGAACGGGGTTCTTGAGCACCAAAGAGCAAGGGATTTGCAAGTGAGGTTGGAATACTCTCAACTCCCTTTGTCAATTCCTAGCTTAGGCTAAGTGCGAATAGTGCTAGAAGTAAGTCAGGGCGACGATAGGCATCTATCAAGTTGAAGACTACTTAAATACTCAAGTTCAAGCTAAAACATGATCTCTGTGTGATCTATAACTTTAAAGGAAAGGAACTTAACGTGGAACGATCAACTGAAACAGCGAAAATTAACTCAAGTATTCCTGACGCCCCGTGATATCTGACAAGATCATAAACACAATAATCAACATAAAAAAAATATCAAGTGACTGATACAAAAAAACTCAGCAATGAGATTGTACCTTGGGTAAAAATTGGGATTGCTCAGTTAGACATATGAACCTTAGATCAGGACGACACCTAGGGAGAGATAGACAGAGTCTTAGGTCTTCAGAGGCTAGTGTCAATCATACTGCTAGGTCTTGGGCCCAACAATTGAGCCATCATTCTCACTACCCTAGCTCTGAAACTAGCGAGTCTGAGATGTCCCATTGTATGGAGAGACCCACAGGAAGTTCAGGTGTGCCATATTTACATAGGGTAGAAGGCCCCTACAAGATGCAGCTAGAATACCTTAGGACCAACCAATTAGGTGATAGCATCTATGAGGACGGCCTAGGAAGATCTGTGGTCCAGATCAAAAACCCAGATCAACCCATTGGACTCGAACGTCCAACAATCAAATTTGAAAATGGAGCATACTTGGACAAAGAAGGAACCATATATGTTGTCACCAGTCACCCACACAGGACAGATGAATTCGGAAATGTGATCCCAGAAACAAACTTAGGTGACCTAGAGCAAGGGAACATGGGTGTAGAACCTAAAACTCCTCGAGGCAAATCAATTCTCACTAGAATCCTCACACCAGAATGGATCCCCCAGGACAACAAGAGCATAGACCTACTCTTGAACCGAGAGACCGATGAAGCCTTTTGGAGATATAAGCATGTTCAGCTTAATGAGATAGGAACGATCACGATCTATGAATTCAAAGATCCTGATAGCCCATGCAAAGTGACCTATTTAGACAAGACTTTGGAAAGAATATTTGTGGTCACAGAGCACGGTAGGTATGCCTACACTTGGAAGGGAGAATTTATTTTTCCCCAACCAAGATCTAATGTCTCTTTTGGCCACCAAGGAGCGGGAACATCCCAAGCTCATGGAGCGCAAAGGGACAGAAGTAGAGATAGACCTGAGGTGAGCTTTGCCAACCCAATAGGAAGAGAACGAACGCGAACAGAGGCGGATAGAGAAGAAACCTAAGAAACGCTGATGATTTTCCTCTGCCAAGGCCTAGGGAACACACCAGAACCTTGAGACCTACACAACTGGTTAAGTCCATGAAGAACTACTTCGACTGCACAGGAGATCCATACGATCATGTGGCTGAATTTAGACAAGTCTTAAGAGCTGAACAAGTTGAGGATCTATTCACGCAATACAATGCCTTTGGTCTAACCCTTAGGAACACAGCCCTTACGTGGTTTCAACCACTAAATGAGAGACAGTTCAGGAACATAGACCAGCTCCTAGAGGCATTCATTATTGAATTCTCTAAGAGTGGCATAAGGCATAATACTTCCTCATTGATTCACAGCTTCAAGCAAACTCCTCAAGAGATAGTTAGACTTGCAGGAAGAAGATTTAGACAATATCTAGAGAGATGTCCAATTCCGGAGCTACCCACTCCAGCCAAACAAGTGGCTTTATTTTTGGATGGATTGCTAAGTACAAAGTTGAGATCATATGTGTACTTGAAGGACCCTAGAACGATAGAAGAGTATGTACGCATGTGCATAGACATTGAAGACAATCTAGGGGAGGAATTAGAGCTTTCAAAAATCTACAAAGATTCAGATAGTTCTACTAGCCTCTCTTCCACTCAATCCACATCTATTGAGGAACTTGCGGAGAAAGTAGCTCAGAAATTAGGAGTCTCAAGTAAACAAATTCCAAGATTTGCCCCAGTAAAAAGATGCTATACTTGTGGAGGTGACCATATGGCGAGTGTATGTCCCATTATGGCTCAACCCCAAGTGAACCCTGGTAGCCAGTACTGCACCATAGAACGGAGATACACAAATCACAGAGCACAAGACTGCCCATACAATAAGCAAGCAGTTAGGCAAACCTACCCTCAGCCCTATCCACAACAAGGAAGATATCAGAACCAGTACCCACCACAACAGTATTCTAGGCCTCAACAAACCTACCAACCACAATATCAAGCCCAACAGAGACCTCAACTGGTGCTAACCCAACAACCCCCTACTCCAGCCAATGTGATTCCCGTAAAATATGTAGCTGCAGAAGAAAATTTGAATAGGGCTATAGTGCCAGTGACACCATTGCTTTCAGAAAGTGATCCCAGTGACCATAGCTTTGACTCTACACATATTGATAGCCTCCATGCTTACTACATGCAGTCTCCTGAACATGGTGATTCCTACTATAGTGAAGAACCGAGTGAACCTAGTTGGGAGCCAGATTACACAAATGTCATGTACGCAAACCCCAACTCTAGACCTCAACCTAGGCAGGTAAGACCCCCATTCCCTAGAGGGCCATGCTACAGATGTCAGGGAGATCACCTCATTTGTGATTGCCCCATGCCTGCACCCACACAACCCTAGTCAGTAACAATACAAGGCTTTTGTCAAGTTTGTGGCAAAGAGCATCTCTTACGAGATTGCCCAAAGAATCCCAACAATATGCCAAAAATCACTCCTATTAACGTTATTGGGTTAGTAGTAGACTCTACAGGAAGTGTGACTTCCACTGCACCAGTACAGGTAGTCACTAGAGCTCAAGCTTTGCAACATAACCAAAGGGTAGGCCAAGAAAAGAGTGCAGAGGTTAGTGAAACTGAGAGCATAACCAAGAAACGGACTAGAGCTTGGAGAGATAGCCGAGAAAGAATGAAAAGACAATGGGCAAAGAAGATGAGTGAACTCGAGGAAAGCCTAACAGAAACGAGGGCCAAGATAATTGAACTTACATCTCAACCTCCCTCTCACACTACCCCACCACCACCATTCCCATCTCCATCCAATCCACCACCTTCTAACCCGCCTCATGCAACCCCATCACCCCCTAGAGTAGGATCAGTTTTCGCAGATCCCACTCCTGAGGACCTAAATATGATGCTTAAGGCATATCAGGCCAGAATCCAAGAAGGGCCAAACGTAACCGATCATGAAAATTGTTACCCTAGAGCGGAACTAGAGCTTGAACGAACCAAAATTTGTGCTAAGATGGTGGAATTGGCTCAAACCATGTTTGAAGCCAGTCGCCTCTTTAACATCTCTAGTTCAGCTAAGATGCAGTTGCACTTTGATGGACTCCTAGAAAGATTGGAGAGGCTAATTGCACAATCAGAAAAGGAACCCGTCTCTCAAAATGAGAGAAAGCTCAATTCTGCATAAGATATACATGAGCAGTCCCTAAACAGCATTTTCATATTGATCCTCCCAAGAGGTGTGATTTAAGACTCCACCCTTGTGGGAACAATAGTAAACATGAATTGCAACCTCAAGGCATCCCTCCCAAACTCTTTTGGAAGATAAACAATGGACAATATACATCACACCCTCACATGGGGTTTGATCCTCCCTTTTAGCCCCATCAAATTTAAAGTTTTTTGAAATTGGGCATCTTACTTAAAGTTTTTTGGAGATTTTTCACGTTTTTTTTTCGGGCGGGGCTATACATGCAGCATACATACATATACAAACATACACATTGACATACACACACATACACAGATATATACATGTACACATACAAATACACATGCACATTGTCAGAGACATTGATCCACATGGATCATGACATTGATCCATAGGGATGAGTCCGTGTGTGTGAGGGACAAGGGCCAGCTAGCCAAGGTCCCAAGCTTGGGGGATATCCTAAGGTACTAAAGTAGTAATGGGAATAAGTGTTGCATGATGGCCACATGTTCACACTAGACTATTCAAGAACATTGCTATTTTTAGAGTACAAGAGGGTATATATGGATGGGAGGAGAGACACATGGACTCATCCCTATGGATCAATGTCATGATCCTTGTGGATCAATGTCTGACACACGTACACGTACACGTACACACGCGCACACACGCACAAGCACACACACACACATACAAGTATTCTCCTCCGCCTCTGCCTATCTCCACCTATGCCTATCTCCGCCTCCACCTATCTCTGCCTATCTCCGCTTCCTCCTCCGCCTCCGTACATATACACGTGTACATGCACATACACATACACATATACATACACATACACATACACATACACATACACATACACAATACACATACACATAATACATACACATACACATAATACATACACATACACATAATACATACACATACACATAACACATACACATACACACATACACATAATACATACACATACACACATACACATAATACATACACATACACACATACACGTACACGTACACGTACACGCACGCGCACGTAGAGACACACACACACCTACACACACACATACACATACACATACACATACACATATACACATATACACATACACATACACATATACACATATACACATACACATACACATTCATACACACACACACATACAATTTACACAGAGACACACACACATTCACACACACACAAAAATCAAAGCTGACTTACTTAAAATCTCTTATGTTTTTTGGATATGATTCGAAGTGATGAAGACATGTTAAAAGGATTGGCTTATCAAGCTGAAAGTAGCTCAATTTTGCATAAGATATACATGAGCAGCCCCAGACACATCTTCTTCTCTAAATCGGTACTCACCCGAATTCCTACGAGAGATTCAAGAAGAGAAATGGGCTAAAAAGAGTGAAGTCCCTCCTCCCATTGAACTTGTGGATGAAGCGCATGATTAATTCCCACAAGATATTCCCTCCATCTATGGTGAGCAGGAGAGTGCACAATCTCAAGAGAGATTAGACTTTGAGTCCAACTCTCTACATGAATTACCCCACTTCACAGGCCCATGGGAATCTAAGTCTACTTCTATGAGAGCACCCACGGTCATGGTACGAAACGAAGACTCAGTCATACCTAGGAACACGGAGGTAGTAAAGAATACTAAAGTGCAGTGCAATATCACTTTAGAAGAGTTACTCAAGGTTAGGCCGGAACTGTGGAAACACGTAGCCAATCAAGTGCTCGAAGTAGTGAAACCTCGTTCCCAAGTAGGATCCCATAGAACAGTGCCAGAAATTCCTCTAGATAAGATAGGAGATATGAGTGAAGGATAAGAAGGAAACACCTACCTCCCCATCACCCATCAAGAATACACAACCAAGGCAATTCTAGACTTAGGTGCAGGAGTTGCAATTGCTACCACTTCCCTATGGAAGCGTTGGGGCAAGCCAGCACTCAGGCCCACGAGGACGAAATTGTAGATGGCTGACGGTCACATAGAGAGACCCTTAGGGCTGTTAGAAGGAATAACTCTCACTACATGTGGTGTAGAGTTTGAGCACACATTTGCTATCTGTGATTTTAGCAAGAACCATGCCTATGAGATGATTTTGGGAAGACCATTTATGCGACAGTTGCAAGTGGTACAAGATTGGGGAACCAAATCCTTGTATTTGCAACACTTGGGTGTCACGATCAAAGTGAATCTCAAAGATTACTCTCATAGAGATGTCCCTCCTATCCAATGGAATCCCATCCATAGAGCCAAAGATGATACTGAATCGGTGCATTCCATAGGATCAGGATCCTCATGGATACATGAAGACACCCACTTATGGATGTGAAAAGTGGCAGTAGAAGAAGAGAAGAGAGAGAAAACCAGAGAGGTAGGTGCGAAGGAAACCCATAGATCAATTCAAGACCCGACATATGCACTTGTAGTATTTCCTGACGAAGAGTTTGAACCTCACAGTTGGGCAGAAATTTTAGCAACAATGGATGTAGCCATCAATGAAGAACAATGGACACCCCACTATGACGAGGATGGCTATGACATTTCAGTCTTCTCAATAGAGCCAATCATGGGAGACTCAATTCTAGAAGAATGCGAACCTAGCCATGATGCATTTGAGGATGCAAGTGACTCCGATCTAGAGTCAATCATCATGGACCCACCCTTTGCATCAGATGAGGAATACTTTTATGAGGTAGAAGCTCACCCTCAGAGACACGCAGAAATTATGAACGAGGTGAGATTAACCACACAAGTAACCACCAAGAGTGAAGGCAAGAAGAGGAAGAAGAAAGAAGTCACACATGAGGAGGAAGAATCTTTGTTTGAGGTCCCTGAAAATTTTAAGAAGTATGAAATAGATGATAGGAGAGTCATGATAAGAATGCCTAAACACGAGGCACAGTCAGGAGAGGCCTATGATAACAAAGAAACCACCAACAAAATAGTGGTAGCCATAGAAGAAGGAGAAGAGAGATTCACCTACATAGGGCATGACCTGACGGAAGAAGAAGAGCAAGAATTGATATCTTTGCTAAGAGAGTACAGAGATGTATTCGCTTGGAGCTATAAGGATCTAAAAGGTGTAGACCTTGACATATGCTCACACACAATCCCCATGACCTCAGATGCCAAACCATCCAAGCAGAAGCCATATACATATAACGATAATTATGCTGCTAAGATCAAAGAAGAGATAGATAGATTGGTAGAGGCTGGATTCATCTATGAAATTGAGCACATTGAGTGGGTATCCCCTATTGTAGTAGTGCCCAAAAAGAATGGAAAGCTACGTGTGTGCATTAATTTGAAGAAGGTCAATACAACCACTATTCGAGATAATTATCCGCTTCCTATCACTGAGCATCTACTAGAGAGAGTAGCAGGCAAGGAAGTATACAGCTTCCTTGATGGATTTTCTGGCTACAATCAGGTAGCCATTGCTCCAGAGGACCAGCATAAGACATCTTTTGCCACAGAATGGGGCATATTTGCCTTTAGGGTAATGCCATTTGGGCTTACCAATGCGCCCGCTACCTTTCAGAGATTGATGTGCCATGTGTTTAAGGAGTTCTTGAGGAAGAATTTAGAGGTCTACGTTGATGATCTTTGTGCTCATTCCAACATTAGACAAACACATATACCTGAACTCAGGAAAATCTTTGACAAGTGTAGAGAATATCAAGTCTGCCTGAACCCAAAAAAGTGTGTTTTCATGGTTAGGCAGGGCAAGATTCTAGGGCACATAGTGTCAAAGAATGGCATATCCACGGATGAGGAGAATGTGAGAGCCATCGCAGAGCTACCTAGGCCAAGGAATGTCAAGGAAGTACAAGCTTTCATGGGGCATTGTGGTTATTACCGACGCTTTATACACATGTATGCCATACATAGCAAAGCCTCTGTATGGACTTTTGACTAACTTTGAGTGGACTGATAAATGTGAGAATTCCTTCAATGAGCTTAAACGGCGATTATGTTTAGCACCAATCTTGACCACACGAGATTGGAATAAGCCATTTCATGTTCACGTGGACACATCCAAGTATGCTATTGGATGTGTACTTGCACAACCTACTGGTGAAGGTAATATGGACCTTCCAATTGTCTATCCTAGTAGACAGCTAAATGCAGCTGAACAGAACTATACACCACCGAACGAGAAGGATTAGGCATGGTGTATGCGGTCAAAAAGTTTAGACACTATTTGCTTGCAAATAAGTTTAAATTTTTTACTGACCATCAAGCATTGTTATATCTTGTGAACAAGCCATGCAATACAGGTAGATTCGTGAGATGGTTTCTCTTGCTAATGGAATACGACTTTGAGGTTGTGGTGAGGAAAGGCAAGACTCACTTGAGAGCAGACCATCTCTCTAGGCTCACATCTGGAGAAGCCCCACAAGGAGTATCAGATGACCTTCCTAATGCTTACTTGTTTAATTTGGAAGTTGTACCTCAGTGGGCTAAGCCATTAGTGCCAGTGTTGACATACGGGCCTAATCACCTAGTCATACACACTCAAGATAGGGAGGTAGTAAAAGCCCAAAACTACCATATCATGGCAGGAAGTATGTACAAACAGACAGATCAAGGGATATTGGCTTGTTGTGTGGAAGAGGACGAGTACGCAAAATGGTTGCAATTAGCACATGTAGGTGCATTAGAGCTACACCATTCGAGGCAAAGAACTTTACAGACACTAAGGAGATTCGGAGTGCATTGGCCGACTATGGAAGCAGATGTCCATAAGATGTGTAAGGAATGCCCAGTCTATAGTGTTAGACCACCTGTGGAGCACGCTACTCTTTATCAAATGTCTCTAGTTCCAGATTGGAGTGAACCACTAGTAGCCTTCTTGAGGACGAAAACATTCCCTCAAGATATGACCCTGTCGAGGCAAAGAAGTTTAGAACAAGAAGCCCTAGACTACTCACTTATTGGTGATAATTTATACAAGCGTGGTAAAGATGGTTACCTGAGGCTTTGTGTCCATGAGAGCGAGTATCTTAAGATCTTGGAAACTGCTCACCAAGGTGTAGCAGGAGGACATTTTGGACCAGACCGAGTGATTAAAGCAATCCTATTTGCAGGCTTGTGGTGGCCAACCCTTCACATGGACACACATACCTATGTGAAGAGATGTGATGTTTGTCAGCAAACTTAGTATCCTATACGCAAGGACGAGATGCCATTGAGGCCTATGATGGGTGGATGTGCATTCTCTAAGTGGGGAATAGATTTTGTCGGTCCTATTAATCCCCCAGCTAAGGGTTCACATGCTGAATATATCATCGTGGCCACATACTATCTAACCAAGTGGGTAGAGGTAAAAGCTACGACAAAAAATGATGCTCAGACGACCGCTAAGTTCTTATTTGAGAATGTGTTCACTAGATACGGGCTACCTATAGAGCTAGTTAGTGATAGAGGGACTCACTTCTTGAATGAAGTTATTGAAAATCTGCTCTAAGAATTCTTGGTTGTACACAAGAAGTCTGCTCCCTATCATCCACAAGCTAATGGGCAAGCCGAAAGCACAAATAAGATTCTATGCAATGTGTTGACAAAATTGGTCAATAATAAACGCTCTGATTGGGACAAACAGCTACAGCACGTTGTTTGGGCATACAGAGTTGCCTATAAAACAGTACTCCAAGCCACTCCCTTTCAGATGGTATTTGGCCAAAATGCAGTCTACCATTGGACTTCTTGATACCTACATTAAACGTAGCACAAGAGCATGAGTGGACGGGTCATATACTCTCTTTGAAAATTTTTGATCTGGAACGACTAGGTGAAACAAGACTAAGAGTGGCAGCAGGAATATATGCAGCTAAGAAGAGACAAAAAGCATATTTTGATGCACATGTGAAGGATAAGGGCTCGAAAGCAGGAGACCTAGTGTTAGTCTACACTTTGAAGCAACATGCGAGAAAATTAGAGAAGAGAGGCTATGGACCTATGATAAAAAACAGGATCTCGACTAGTGGAGCAGTACAGCTAGCCACTTTAGAAGGTGATATTCTCCCTAGCTACATAAGCGGATGCAGAGTCAAGTTATATCAAGAACCCCTGACTGAAGAGATGCTAAATAGACTCAACACTGCCAAGAAACGTAAAGAAGAGGAAAAACAAATTCAAGAAGAGGCACAGGTAGAAGCATTGGAACTCATCCGAAGAATGAAATTGAGAAGACAGGGCAGAGATCAACCTAGGACGGACACGTATGCAGATCCAGTATATCCTATGGATATGTGTAAAGTTTCAGGTACTAGCTCTCATAGAATAATTGACCGACGTCCTTTTGTAACTTAAGAAATAGGACAAGGAAAGAGTGCAAGGATTGTAAGGGCCTTGATTGACTCAGGTGCCGCCACTAGTGCTGTTAAATTTTCTTACTATCAATTGTTGAAATTAAATGTCAATCCTATAGAAGCATATCTCGTAGGACTGGGAGGCGTGGAAACCCCTTGCATGGGCGAGGTGGAACTTCCCGCCTTCATTCAAGATGTTTTACTGACAGTTAAAGTACTAGTGTGTCAAGATGAGGATCTCACTAAGCCCCTTGTCTTGGGTCAAGACTGGATCTATGATCATGCAGTCAACCTAAACCTAAGAAGTGGACTCCTTCAGGTATGGGTAAATCAGAGTCAAATTATAGTTGAGTTAGACAATGGAGCACTCAAGGAACTAGGAAAGGCACACACTCCTGATGCAGATGGATGATTGTCTCAATAAAGAAGTCAAGGGTACAACGGAACTCCCTTCTTTTCCAAAGGCCATAGGGATACGGCAACCAAAGGCAGATCAAATATAGAAGAAGCAGACTACCTATGCTCGAAGCCAAAAGAAAGTACAAAGCAAGGTGTCCCAGCCCCCAAAACAAATGTGGGTGCGGAAAGGTGAGCATCCTATTGCGGTCAAGCCACAACAACTGGCTCAACTTCCTATTAGTGATCAACTACACGACACTAATAAGAAGTCTTCAAAAAATTCTTCTATGAAAGTGAAGTCTATCTGGGTACCCAAGAAGTCGATGAAGGCTGACCCACAATCAAGACAAATTTGGGTGCCTAAGGCTTGCTTGCGGGCTCAAATAAATACACAAAGACCACACCCTGTGCAACATGGTTCACTCACTCGAACAGCTGATATCCACTCTTATACATCACGCACGAACACATATTCACCCATGAGCACGAGTAGAATCACTTGTAAATGGATCCCTAAAAAAGCCTCATTTCCAAGCAGATATTCTCACAAAGCCCTCAAGAGTCTCCACCAAACCAAAACCGAAAGCCATCCACTATGTTTGGCTGCCCAAAGTTTGTAATAAACCCCCCGACCCCACTTGTAAATTCACTTCCACCTACTAACATCGTCATTCTCACACTACATCTTTACATTTAGCTTTTAGGACAATCCATCCACTAATCACATCCACAACCACCGAGCACTCACTAACTAACTAACATATCACTAAAACCTCATGTTAATGTTGTAATGGGGACACGTGACCACTTGGTGTCCATTTGCAATGTTAACCTCCATTTGTATATTCTCACAGAATTGGTGACTAGTCCCTTCAAGATGGCCGAAGCTGCAGGAACGAGCTCTCAGGCAGGAACCAGCCCTCAGATCATGGACATTGAAAGTCTTCCCATTGAGGAGGAATTGAAGGAACGCCCCATGGCATTGAGAGCATTACATGCCATACCGATTCAGAATCCTCCACAGGGGCACACAATGCCAATCAGCAAAAACTCACACTGGTTCAGTGATGTGGTAGGACCTCTGGGAGAAGGCACTTACGTGTGGGAGGCAGAGATAGAGTTCAATGGGCGCTGGGGCAGGTATCACTTCTTCACTTGGGAATTTGAGAAGCTTCAAAATAATGAAGGCTTGAAACCAATATGGAAGAAGGCAGGCCTATATGATTATTTCAAAGCTCAATTACCAAAGCCCGACTTTCTGAGATGCTCATACTTGATTAGCACCCTTACTCCAAGTAAGGAGAAAAAGGGATACAACACCTTTGTCTTACCATCTCTTACGAGGGGTAATGAATTAAAGCGCTTCAAGTTGACTAACAATTTGATAAGGGAAGCTCTCGAGATGAAATGCATGCATATCCCCACAGAGAAGGAGTCAATGGTGCCCGACAACATGAAAAATAGGAACCTGACTAAACTAAAGGACATGGTGGCAATGACACCAACTATTGCCATTCATCTTCGAATGTGCATGTAGCATTTCGTGTTCCCCGCTCAAGAGAGGTTCACAATGCCACCCAAGAAGATATGGTTTAGTTTGTACTTAGCAGACGACTTTGATTTGACAATAAACATGCCACATTGGATTATCGACCAAATACACTTGGCACATCAACGGTAATATAAGAAGCAAAAGTCAGTGCTTTATGGATGTTGTGCTCTCACAAGGATTGTTTACCGCTGCTTGGCATATGATGTGCCAATTCAACGGGCACTTGTTTGGACCAAGGTGCAAGAATTTCAACGTAGACTGTCAACCGCAGGGCCTCCATCCAAGAAAATGAGAGGAGCAGTTCAAATGCCTTGTGCACAGGCCCGAGGTGCTACACTGACACCAGAAACCACTCCACGGCTTCCAAGGCGAGTGCAACCATTCACTATCAGATTACCGAGGCATAGCGCGGAAGGCCCAAACCTAGTGTTTCCACCCATACCCACCGACTTAGAGTTCCCTCATGGCTTTACACTAGAAGATCTAACTGATGAGGAAGTAGCTAGAATAATTAATGCTACTAATTTGGAGGTTGAGGTAGAGCAAGCAGGTGGACAACAGACAGTCACGGACCGACCTCCTCCAATCCAACGAAAAGTTGTTGAAGTAGATGAAGACGAAGAGGAGACGGCCGACGATGAGCAAGAGGATGAACGAGAGGGACTATCAGACGAAGAAGAGTAGGAATATGAACAAGAAGTCATACTATATCTTGATGGTGCCCTGGCGTATACGAAGCAATTGAAAAAACTGTATGATACCATCAACCGAGTTCAAGAACAACACAAATTGTCCCTGGCAATAGGAAAAGCCCTCATGAACCAAATCCTTGAGGAGGAAGGTGTGGACGAGCAATATCGAGCAACCCTTGACATGATAGCTGATGCATTGGGGGTACCTGAGACAGTGCATACCGCTCTCGCATATTCACGAAGATCGGAGCGAATATATGGCAGACGTTCCCCTCGATCTGGGAAACAAATGAATGCATTAGTATCAGAACCATAGGGCACCACATCCACAACCACATGCATAGCTCATACCATTCATGACACTGAGGAAGCGCATACCTCCAGTGCACCCCCGTCACCCCCTTTGCCCCCTCTCCCTCCAACTCCACCATCTTCCCCTCCTACCACCACTGTCACCTCCATTGTCACAGTTTTAGATTCCACTTCCGCACAGACTGTTAGTCAACCCTCACAATCCGCACAACCTCTCACCACCCCTATTGTAAATATCACCACTGACACGGTAATTCTAACTGTAGCCGCTGAAATTCCCATTCCCTCGATCACGCTCCCTGGCGGTGCATATTCACAACTACACACACCACTTTACACCTTCACAACCATCACTACACCGACAATTCCCATGTTCACAATCACTCCCACGACCGCATCCACATATGATGTCATGGACATATCACCTACTTCTGCACCTCTCCCTCCCCCCATATTTCCACAATCTCCCATTCCCCCACCACCCACTTCACCCTTTTCAAGCACAGCATACACACTCCCATTCCCTTTTCCCTACCCCTCTGCATTCAACACCTTTCCCGCATCCACTCCTGTTAATAATGTATTTAATAATATGTACCAATGTATGACTCAAGTACAATAGCATTACCAGCATCTAGATGCCTAGCATACAAGTTTGTTCAGAAATCATGAGACACTACATGAGAGATTCATTAATTTAGAGAAGGAGAAGAGGCAATTACAACAGCACTATAGTACATTGCAAGCACAACATGATCAGTTAATCGCCAATCCACTGTGAAGAGATGGATAGGTATGTGTTGAAGATGAAGAGGTGTTGCAAAATCTTTGCTCTACACCAGCCAAATGAACTCCAGGAGTAGATGGTGGGCCCTTTTAGCTTGCCAATGGATGTATTAGACACCCTATGTACCTTAGAAGATCACTCTCAAAAAGATAGATCAAAACTGATAAGTTGGAGTTAGCTCAGAGGTGAAAACTTGCTATTCTTGGTTGATACACCTGTCCAGTGTTTTACATAATTCTCTGAGCACAGCAGCAATTAGATTAATTCCTCTTGGGGAAGGCTAGGTAGCTTAAAGAGCTAACTTTAGAGAGTAATCTCATCAAAAATAACAAACCACACACTGAGAATGACTTTTAACAAGTGATGACATCATCCCGATTTTCACGGGCTGCTACAGAAATAGACCAGTGAGTAGAAAAATTAACATAACTCAAGATGTAAGAATCCAATGATCATGAAAATTTTTATGCTTATACTAGACAGTAATCTGAATCCAACAAGCTTGAAATCACTTAATTTGGATGAGTAAACACTGAGAAATGACTCTGACAAGATGACTGAAAAAGTCGGGTACCTGACAGAGAAGTGAAGATGAACATACCCTGTTGACTTCAAATGAACATAACTGAAGATTCCAACATCCAAATGACATGAAAATTTGTGAGCATATAGTAGACTTATAGAGCTAACTTTACCAAGTTAAATCACTGAAAATGATGAACCAAGTGCAGAGAAACAATCTCTGCAAGCTGACTGAGAAAAACTGAAGTAATGGCAGTGAGTAGTACACATCACAAGAACATGGAAAGATGAACTCAAATAATCATGAAAATGAAAGTATATTGCTTGTACAATACAATGACTTACTGATACATATGTGTGCCTTGTAATCACACCTTGATATGGCATAAAGCTCAGCTCTTGGAGGTCTTCACATAGGTCTCTCTAACCACGACTAAAACTGCCATCTATTTATAGTTGAGTTTGGGAGGCTAACTTCCCTCAATCACTCTCCAATCAATCAATGATTGATTTGATTCTCTACCTACCACAAATCACGAATTCGTGGCTCCTCTTTCCATTCTTGATCATGTGGGCTCAACCACTTAAGATTCTCTTACTTTTACATTAAGTAAACTCTTCAAAAGTTACAAGAGGTAGTTCACAAGTGAACTTTACATAGTCTTCATTTTGAAGCTTCTTTAATGACTTTGTGAGACTCAAGCCAATACTTAGGCTTGTCATAGACTTGCTCCAACAGCTCCCCCTCAATCCAAGTATGCTTGAGGTCTTCAATCTTCCAAGATTACCTGCAAACCAATCATAGCCTTGAATTTGCAAAGCTTTGTACCATCCAATGCTTTAGTTAGAATATTTGCACATTGTTGATGAGTGGACACATATGATATTTGAATCTCCTTGCTTAGGATCTTCTCTCGTACATAATGATAATGAACTTCAATATGTTTAGTCCTTGCATGAAAAATAGGATTAGCAGCCAAGTGAATAGAACTCATATTGTCACCAAAAATAGTTGGAGTTCCAAACTCCAATCCAAGATCTTTGAACAATGTCTTCATCCACATAGCTTCCTGTGTAGCTATGGCAAGACCTCTATATTCAGCTTCAGTAGAAGAGAGAGCAACTGTGGGTTGCTTCTTGGATGACCATGAAATAAGCTTTGAACCTGCAAAGGTAAGATAACCTGAAGTGCTCCTTCTATCTTCCTTGGAGCCAGCCCAATCTGCATCAGAAAATAGCTTCAAACCTAAATCAGATACATAAGGGTAATAAAGTCCTTCATTTATGGTTCCTTTGAGATACTTGAGAATCCTTTTGGCAGCATCCATATGTGGTTTCCTTGGTGTGTGCATAAATTGGCTTAGCACACTCACACTGTAACATATATCTACTCTTGTCAATGTGGCATAGTTGAGACTACCCACTAGACTTTGATATGATGTGATGTCCTCTATGAGTTCACCTTCATGTGAGCTCAATTTGTGATTGACCTCCATTGGAGTACCTGCAATCTTACAATCTTGCATCTTGAATTTTGCCAACATGTCCTTAATGTACTTCCTTTGAGTGAGAAACAAACCATGATCTTTGTAGACAACTTCCAAACCTAGGAAGTAGGTAAGTGAACCCAAATCACTTATCTTGAACTCTTCTCTCATCTGATCTTTGATCTTCTTCATACCATCTGCATCATTTCCTGTCAATATAATATCATCTACATATACACATAGGTAGATGACCTCGGAATTACTCTTTTTAATAAAGAGTGAAGGATCTGCCTTGCTTGGTTGAAAGCCTTTGTCCTGCAAGAATGAAACAAGCCTGAAATTCCAAGCTCTTGGAGCTTGCTTGAGACCATACAATGCTTTGTTAAGTTTACACACATAATCAGGATAAACTTGATTCTCAAAACCAGGTGGTTGTGCCATATATACCTCTTCTGTTATCCAACCATTCAAGAATGCATTCTTTACATCTAGTTGAAGTATCTTCCAATTCTTGGAAGAGGCAATACTAAGCAAAACCCTAATAGTAGGCATCTTTGCCACAGGAGAGAATGTCTCTTCATAATCAATTCCCTGAGTTTGTGCAAAGCCTTTTGCTACAAGCCTTGCCTTATACCTGTTAATGGAACCATCAGAATTCTTCTTGAGTTTATAGACCCATCTTGAGCCTATTACCTTCATGGATGAAGTCTTGGGCACCAAATCCCAAGTGTTGTTTTCCTCGAGTGCTTCAATCTCTTCCTTCATTGCATGCTTCCATTCTGTTTTTGCTTTGGCCTCTTCAAATGATGATGGCTCCTCTTGGTTTATGTCCTGTGCTATGTAGATAGAATGTTTAGTTACTAATGAGGTGTCAAACCCATACCTTTCTGGTTTTTTCTTTTCCCTCATAGATCTTCTTAGGCCATGATGTGATGATTCTGCCTCATGTCCAAGTTCCTGCAATTTTGCTTTACCTTTAGACTTCAATGCTTTGATCTTTTCCATCTGACATTCTTCATCATCCTCTGAGGTGTCTTGTTCTTCAATCTTTGATTGTTCTCTACCAAGCTTTGGAAAATCTTCTTCAAGATCATATGGTAAATTGATCTTCCTGCATGAATCTTCATACCATGAATTGTTCTCATCAAAAACTACATCTCTGCTTACCAAGAATCCTTTGTTGGTAGGGTTGTATAACCTGTAGCCCTTTTGATTGTTGTCATATCCAATAAATACACACCTTTCTGCCTTTGGATCCATCTTGCCTCTAACCTGTGAAGGAACATGAGCAAAAGCAATACATCCAAAAATTTTACAATGATCTAAGCTTGGTCTTCTTCCATTCCAAGCCTCATATGGAGTCATCCCATCAAGGGATTTTGAAGGCAACCTGTTAATCAAGTAAGTGGCTGTAGATACAGCCTTAGCCCATAAGTAATTAGGTAAATGCTTTTCATTTAACATAGACCTTGCAGCTTCAACAATTGTCCTATTCCTCCTTTCTGCCACTCCATTTTGCTCAGGAGTGTACCTTGTAGTTACCTCTCTTTTGATTCCTCTTTCTTGAAGAAAAGAATCAAACTCATGGGAGAAGTATTCTCCCCCTCCATCTGACCTTAGCCTTTTTAGTGATTTACCTGTTTGATTCTCCACAAGAGCCAAATATCTTTTGAAACATGAAAAAACTTCATCTTTGTGTTTCATAAAGAATAGGATAGTCCATCTGCTGCAATCATCAATAAAGGAAACATAATACCTTGATCCTGATATTGAAGCTTCCTTGCTTGGTCCCCATACATCTGTATGAACCAACTCCAAGAGATCTCCATGCATATAACCTTTCTTCATGAATGGTAACCTGTGAGACTTTCCAAATTGACATGCACTACACTTATAAATCATATGTTGTTTTGACAAATTAGGAAGTCCAAGTACACTTTGGTCCCTGCAGATTTGCTTTAATGACCTTTCACCAATATGTGCTAACCTTTTGTGCCATACTTCCAATTCTGTGAGTGTCTGACTACCATAATTAAAGAGAGCAATGTTTCTAGTGTCCTGTAATTCAAATGTGAACAATCTACCTGTCTTTTCACCTTTTGCAATTCTTCTGAATCCCTGACTTGGATCTTCAACAAATGCTCCTGCTTTTGTGAACCTGACTTGCAACCCTTTCTCTACTATCTGCCCAACACTTATCAAATTCTTTGTAATGGTAGGGACATAGAGTACCTTACTGAGTAGGTTGATGTTTCCATCAGGTGCTTTGACATTGCCTATTTTCTCCACAGGATGTTTTGTATCATCTCCTGTTTGTACCTCATGCTTATTCCTTGGATCTTCTAAATCTGATAGGAGTGCCACATTTCCTGCCACATGATTTGAACAACCTGAATCTATGTAGAAAACATGCTCATCAGATTTACCTTGTGGCATAGCCATGTTCATGATCAATAATGAATCCTCTTTGTTTGAGTCTTCTGTGTAGTTATTGTAGTCTCTCCTTCCTTTGTAGCCTCCTTGATAGTTTGAATGATTGTAGTTGTTGTAGTTGCCATGGTAGTTGTTGAACCTTCCTCTTGAGTAGCCATAACTTCCTCTATTGTATCCTCTGCCTCTTTGATTCCTGGAATTCCTAAAGCAATTTTCAGTTGTATGATTAGTTAATCCACAAATAGAACATGAGTTGGAGTCTTGGGATCTCCCCCTGCCTTGTCTACCTCCTCTTCCTCTACCTCTGCCATGTCTTCCTCTACCTGCATAGTTAGCTTGATATGTACCTGCTTCATCATCCACTTTCTTTGCCTTTCCTTTGTTATCTTTAGACTTGCTTTTATCCGTGTATAAAGCTGAAGATTGATTACCTTTAGAGCTTTCTCCATTTTTGATAAGCTTTGCCTCTTGAGTAAGTAATTGTCCAATGAGTGCGTTGAAATCAGGTACATGCATGTCTATGTACAAATCCATAGCTGTGGTGAATGCTTCCCACTTGTCATCTGCCTTCAAGCCATTGATGACCTGCCTTACAATTTGCTCTTCATCTATTACCTCTCCAATGCTTCCCAACTGATCTGCTATGTCCTTGAGCTTTGTGACAAAATCAGTCACATTTTGTTTGGGAGCCTTCTTGAGAGTTGTGAAATCCAGCCATAGTTGATGCTTCCTAGCTTTAGTACTTGAAGCAAAGAAAGCTTCAAGTGCATCCCACACTTCCTGAGATGTCTTACAACTTCTAATGTGAGGCAACAAAAAATCTGAGATAGAGTTGAGGAGATAAGACCTTGCAAGTGCATCCTTGGAGCACCATGTGCTCAATCTTTCTTGCTCTTCTTGTGTTGGTTGACTTTTGTTCCTGAAACTTGGCATAACTTCATCTCCAGCCACATAACCATATAAACTTCTACCTTGGAGATAAGCTTCCATTCTTAATGACCAAGCTGAGTAATTACCTCTATCCAATTTGTCAATTGATGAAGGAAATCCATCTGCCATGTTGTCCAACCTTGCTCTGATACCACTGTGAAGAGATGGATAGGTATGTGTTGAAGATGAAGAGGTGTTGCAAAATCTTTGCTCTACACCAGCCAAATGAACTCCAGGAGTAGATGGTGGGCCCTTTTAGCTTGCCAATGGATGTATTAGACACCCTATGTACCTTAGAAGATCACTCTCAAAAAGATAGATCAAAACAGATAAGTTGGAGTTAGCTCAGAGGTGAAAACTTGCTATTCTTGGTTGATACACCTGTCCAGTGTTTTACATAATTCTCTGAGCACAGCAGCAATTAGATTAATTCCTCTTGGGGAAGGCTAGGTAGCTTAAAGAGCTAACTTTAGAGAGTAATCTCATCAAAAATAACAAACCACACACTGAGAATGACTTTTAACAAGTGATAACATCATCCCGATTTTCACGGGCTGCTACAGAAATAGACCAGTGAGTAGAAAAATTAACATAACTCAAGATGTAAGATTCCAATGATCATGACAATTTGTATGCTTATACTAGACAGTACGCTGAATCCAACAAGCTTGAAATCACTGAATTTGGATGAGTAAACACTGAGAAATGACTCTGACAAGATGACTGAAAAAGTCGGGTACCTGACAGAGAAGTGAAGATGAACATACCCTGTTGACTTCAAATGAACATAACTGAAGATTCCAACATCCAAATGACATGAAAATTTGTGAGCATATAGTAGACTTATAGAGCTAACTTTACCAAGTTAAATCACTGAAAATGATGAACCAAGTGCAGAGAAACAATCTCTGCAAGCTGACTGAGAAAAACTGAAGTAATGGCAGTGAGTAGTACACATCACAAGAACATGGAAAGATGAACTCAAATAATCATGAAAATGAAAGTATATTGCTTGTACAATACAATGACTTACTGATACATATGTGTGCCTTGTAATCACACCTTGATATGGCATAAAGCTCAGCTCTTGGAGGTCTTCACATAGGTCTCTCTAACCACGACTAAAACTGCCATCTATTTATAGTTGAGTTTGGGAGGCTAACTTCCCTCAATCACTCTCCAATCAATCAATGATTGATTTGATTCTCTACCTACCACAAATCACGAATTCGTGGCTCCTCTTTCCATTCTTGATCATGTGGGCTCAACCACTTAAGATTCTCTTACTTTTACATTAAGTAAACTCTTCAAAAGTTACAAGAGGTAGTTCACAAGTGAACTTTACATAGTCTTCATTTTGAAGCTTCTTTAATGACTTTGTGAGACTCAAGCCAATACTTAGGCTTGTCATAGACTTGCTCCAACATCCACCTCAGATGGATACTGAAGAAAAACAACAACTTGATGATCTATTACACACTCAAATAAAACGGACAATCTCAAGCTTCGATGTAACCTCGCCTTACTACGCAAGCACATGTTTG
>CM035437.1:99272511-99287511 GCA_020310875.1 Ceratopteris richardii
TGGTGCAAAAGACAAGTTTATGCAGGCACATGGCTGTTGCTGGTTGAGGCTTTTGATGTTACTTGTAGACTTGATGCAGTCTTTGTTATGAGTTGTCGACTAAATCTGGCAATGATGTAATCCTCCTTATAGAAATCCATTTCAGAATAGTGTTGGGCTGCGTACAAGTCCTTGTTGACTTCTTCAGCTTTGGTTGATTGCTTGAATTTTGTATCCGGAGTGGTTCATTCTTTGGTGTTGTGGATGCTACTGGTACCTTAGGCTTCCAAACCCATGTCCTTGATGCTTGTCTTCTTACGTTTGTCGAAGGGTTGAGTTTATCTTCTTTTGGTCTTTGTGCTCTGTTCTTACCCTTTTCCCTCCTTGGCTTCTTTGTTGAGTCCTTTAGCATGGTGGGGATCATAGGCCATTGTGTATGTAAGAGCTTCTTGGGTACCCAGATCTGTAATCACCCTTGTTGAACTGCAGCTAATTTCTTAGGCACCCAGATTTGTCGGAGACCTGGTGGTTGAGCTTGTCCTTGTTTCTTGCTGCTTCTTTTGGCGTGATTAGACCTCTTGGATGGAAATTGTTGTGGCAGAGCTGGTGGTTGCTCTCCTTTTCTAACCATATCTGCTTCGTGCATGGAGTTTCTTTCTTCTTGAGTTTTATCTTTGTATTTGATATAGCGGTTCTGTTGGGCTGTGTTACTTGCTTCTGTGGTTGAGTTGTTGTGACTGCTTTAGTCTTTGAGCAAGAGGAGGAGTCTCCTTGTCTTTGAGCTTGTTCTTCCATGATTGAGTTCTTCTGGAACATAGAGCTTTGGACACATACATCTTTTTTGCTACGCTGAGTCTTAGGCGAACTAAGAGAATGTGTGACATCTGGATTTGTGAGCATGCAATTATCTAATTCTAATGTAATGCATTGTTCATGTACCCAAACTTGAAGTAGTTGACTTCTTAGGTTCAAGTTGACTGCATGGTCATAAATCCAATCTTGACCTAGGACAAGTGGCTCTGTAAGGTCCGCATCGTGACACACTAGCATTTTGACTTTTATTGAAACATCTTGAAGGTAGATGGGAAGTTCCACCTCGCCCAAACAAGGGGTTTCCACACCTCCTAGTCCTATGAGATATGCTTTTATGGGCTTGATGTCCACTTGTAGGTCTTGGCAGTATGAAAGTCTAACTGCACTAGTTGCTTCACCTAATTCAACCAATGCTCTCACAGTCCTTACACTCTTTCTGTGTCCTACCTCTATGGTCACAAAGGGACGTCGATCGATTATGTGAGAAGTAATTATGCCCGATGTGATGCGCTCTCTAGCCTCTGCTTGTGCTTCTTCTCTAACCCGTAACTCCTCTTCTTTTCGCTTCTTAGCAGTGTTGAGTCTCATGAGCATATCCTCTGTAAGAGGCTCTTGATATAGCTTGACTCTACATCCACTGATATAGTTTGGCAAGATATCTCCTTCTAAAGTTGCCAATTGAACCGCACCACTAGTGGAGATTCTATTAATGATCATAGGTCCATATCCTCGTTTCTCCAATTTTCGGGCATGTTGCTTTAGCGTATAAACCAGCACTAGATCTCCTTCTTTCAATCCTTTGTCCTTTATATGAGCATCAAAGTATGCCTTTTGCCTTTTCTTTGCAGCATAGATGCGTGCTGCCGCTCTAGCCTTGTCTCACTTAAGCGTTCTAGATCAAAGATCCTAGAGGACAATTCATGTCCGTTCCACTCGTTCTCTTGTGCTACTTTGAAGGCTGGGATTAGGAATTCCAATGGTAGCACATTATTCTATCCAAAGACCATCTGAAATGGGGTGGCATTGATTACCATTTTGTAGGCAACTCGGTATGCCCAAACAGCATGATGAAGTTGTTTGTCCCAATCAAAGCGTTTATTATTTACTAGTTTTGTCAACACATTACATAGGATCTTATTCATGCTCTCGGCTTGTCCATTGGCTTGTGGATGATAAGGGGCAGACTTCTTGTGTATCACCATGAATTCTTGAAGGAGATTTTCAATGACCTCATTCAAGAAGTGCGTACCTCTATCACTGACCAACTCTATTGGTAACCCATATCTCCTGAACACGTTCTCAAATAAGAACTTAGTCATCGTTTGAGCATCATTCTTTGTCATGGCTTTTACTTCCACCCACTTTGTGAGCTAATCTGTGGCTACAATGA
Organism: Ceratopteris richardii; assembly: GCA_020310875.1. Lineage (NCBI taxonomy): Eukaryota > Viridiplantae > Streptophyta > Polypodiopsida > Polypodiales > Pteridaceae > Ceratopteris > Ceratopteris richardii. The sequence goes on from CM035437.1 coordinate 99,274,694, forward strand.
TGTATTCTGCATGGGAGTTTCGGGCTGGGGGGTTAATAGGATCTACAAAGTCTATACCCCATTTCGAAAATGCACGTCCTCCCATCATTGGTTTCAAAGGCATCTCATCTTTTCTAATTGGGTATTGGGCACGTTGGCATGTGTCACATTTCTTCACATAAGTATGTGCATCCATATGAAGAGTGGGCCACCAAAGTCTTGAGAATAGAATGGTCTTGATTACTCTATCAGGCCCAAAGTGTCCACCTGCAACACCGCTGTGTGCAGTTTCTAAGACTTTCAAGTAATCTGATTCATGCACGCACAATTGTAGGTACCCACCTTTGCCTCTCCGATATAGTTTGTCTCCAACTAAGGTGTAATCCTGAGCCAAGCTATAAACTTCCTTACCTGTAACACGCTCCAATAAATGTTCAGCGATGGGAAGCGGATAACTATCTCTGATCGTAGCTGCATTAACTTTTTTAAGGTTAATACACACTCACAATTTTCCATTCTTCTTGGGCACCACTACAATGGGGGATACCCATTCAGTATGCTCAATCTCATAGATAAATCCAGCTTCAATCAGCCTGTCAATTTCCTCTTTTATTTTAGCTTCATAATTGTCATTATATGTGTAGGGCTTTTGTTTGGTGGGCTTGGCATCAACCGTTGTCGTCGAGATTTTCTCTCCTCTCTCACTTGTGGAGGCCTACAAAAAACATATTTGGTGAAGGTAGCCAGAATTCCCCGAGAAGTCCAAGATGCATCAAGGATGTCAAAGGAAGCTCACATACAAAGTTTCAAAGAAATCAAGAAAGTCCATGGTAGCGGTCAAAGCTGGTCAAAGCTGGTCAAAGTTGGGAAATTAGGGCAAAAATTTCATTGTCACCAAATTAGATGAAAATTCATATACTTGTAAAGATTGTCAAAGGCAGTCTATAGCCCCAATTTTAGTAGAAAATGGATTTTGTAGCACATTGATATGCTATGTTCATTTTGTAAAAATGTAATTTTTCTAGCTTGAACCTCCAAATTCTTGTATAGAAAATTATGTTAGCCATATGGTTTGGCATGTATAAAGATCATATATGGCTACATATTTGTACAAATTTTCAAGGCTATCAGAGCTTCCTAGACACCTTAATGCCACCTTGCAAGCTTCCAAATGTAGTCAAACTTGTACAAGGGAGATTCAGATGGGAGTTTTTTCTGCATATTCCTGAAGGAGATCTTTGGAAACATAGTCCTACAAAGTTTCATCTTCATCAAAGCCTATTTGGAGGGTCAAAGAGTACAAAGTCCAGTTTTCAAGGTCACCGCAGTTTTCTAGAATAAGAAAATTGAAGGCTTGAAGGGCTGCCACATGTCAAAATATGATTGAACCATGGTGTACGGTCAAGATGAGCTCCTATTCAAGGGTGGAGATGCACTAAAGCATAAAGGAAGGAGGATCCACGAATTTTTTCCATAAAAGAAGACTCTTTTGACAGTTAAAGATCAATAATGCAAAGTTTCTCCAAAAATAGTGGCTTATCTTATCCGAATTGATGTCAGCACTGATCCGACGGTCCAGATCATCCCCAGATCCAATGGTGGAGAATGAGGGTGCCTAAATTTCACTCCTTTACACTGGATTTGATAGAAAGAACAATTCCAAGCCATTGATTTGATTAATCAAATGGTTGTAATCAAAAGTAGTGATCCTAGAGTTGAGAGTTGATTTCTCTAGATCTAAGGGCCCAAATTCATTCAAAAAACTATATAAACCCCCCTCCAAACTCCTAGAGCGTCATTGTTAGGCATCCATAGGGCTCATGCTAGCTTACGGTTTCCTTGAGACGATCACCCTCGGTTGAGCGAGTGAGGATCCAAGGTGAGCTAGTATGAGTATAGAACCTAGTTTCAAATTTAAGTTAGAACTCCAATCTAGGATAGGCTCTTGAAACCAGCATCTCTATCTTGACTCACCCTCGGTGGAGCCTGTGAGTGAGTTAGAGCTGATTTTAATGAGTCTTAGACTTCTTTAGTTAGACGTTACAAGCCTAGACAGACATAGGGTCACTGGAGTGGAACTCACCTTCTTACGTGTGACATTCGGTTGAACTGTCATGGTTTGAGGGTCGGAACCACCTTTGATCAGTAGACTGCTTAGCATGACGTACCACGACGATCTTTTACATGTAACTTAATTCAAATTCTTTTAATTCTGTCACTTGTCACTTGTCTCTTGTCACCTCTCTCAGTCTCTTAAGTATTTTTACATGTCTTCTATTTCTTCTATGTGAGAGAAGGCTCCGCAGTATTGCATTGAACCAGTGAGGATGTTTCTTTGAGCTTGTGAGTAAACTCTATCATCATAATTCACTTGCATGCATATAATCCATACATACCCATACATATTGATTAGTTTCTGAAAGTGTACAAGAAGCTCCAATATTGGACCATTCTTCCTTTCGAAACTGGTTTATGTGTAAGTGTTCCATCTATTCTCGTCATGCATACATATCATCCAAAGAAAACTATGCATATGGATTGGAATTAGGAAGTGTTTAAGAAGCTCCTTCAATGGACCATTCTTCCTTCCAAATTTCATTCGTATGTATGGTTCTCTTTCATTCTTATCATTCATGTTCATAAATCTAACTTGCACTCCTGTTCATAATCATTTCAACATCTCTCTCATCTCCATACTCAACATTAATTTCACCTTCACATCTTTAAACCTTCCAACATTCATTAGCTTCATACACCCTGTGTGTGCCACGACCGGACCCAATCCACCTGGATTGCGATCACCTCCACACCGTCATGGGGATAGTATGAGAGAAAATTTTCGGATCTACTCCCTTCAAGTCTCTATAGTGCCACGCAAACACGTGCCGATATTCCCTTAATAGAGCTACAAGCTCTGCTTCTTCTTTTGCACTTAGGTCGTCTCCTATGTACACACATCGCTCTTCGTTTCCTTCAATGGTCACAAAAAAATTTTTGGTCTTCTCTTTATTGTCATATGCTTCTCCTATGATGGCCTCTCTTTTAGGCATTCGTACCAAAATTTTTCGGCCTTCCACTTCATATTTCTTGAAATTTTCTGGTACTTCAAACAATGATTCCTCCTCTTCTTGTTTCACTGCTTTTCTTTTCTTTTTCTTTTGACCTCCTTCACTTCCTTCCTTTGAATTTACAGTTTTAATACTTGTGAGAGGTTCTTCTTCTTTTTGGGTCAACACTCATATGTCTTCTAAATAGTGCTCCTCTAAGTCAAAGTAAGTATCCATCACAATGGATTCTAGATCGTCGTCATTCTCTTCTTCTTTTATGACCTCACTAGGATCACATTCTTCCAACAAGGGCTGACACATGAACACTGAAATATCATAACCCTCTTCATCACAATGAGGTGTCCATTGTTCTTCATTGACTGCAATGTCCATGGTAGCTAAGATTTCTGCCCAACCATGAGGCTCAAATTCCTCATCTGGAAATATCATCGGTGTATAGGCTGGGTCTTTAACTGGTCTATCTCTTGGGGGAATTCCTTCTTCTCTTGCTTTTAGGCGCTTTTCCTCTTCCTCTGCGACCTTGCACATCCACAAGTGAGTATCTTCATGCAGCCGATGGATCAGGTGAGCTTCCAGAATGCACAGAGATTGAATCTTCTTTTGCTTTGTGGATAGGATTCCACTGTAGGGGTGGTACATCTCTGAAGGTGTAATCCTTCAAATTGACCTTGGTTCTGACCCCTAAGTGCTCCAAGTATAAGGAGTTGGTTCCCCAATCTTGTACTATTTGCAATTGTCGTAGGAAGGGTCTTCCTAGGATCATCTCATAAACATTATTTTTCTCAAAGTCACATATAGCAAATGTATGTTCAAACTCTACACTACAAGTGGTTAGAGTTATCCCTTTGAGCAATCCTAGAGGTCTTTCAAAATGACCGTCTGCCATTTGAAGCTTCATTCTAGTTGGTCTTAATGTGGGTTTGCCCCATTGCTTCCACAATGAGGTGGTCAGAATAGCATCACCGACACCTGAATTTACGATTGCTTTGGTTGTGTAACCTTGGTAGGTGATCGGAAGATAAGTATTACCTTCTTCACCTTCGCTCATGTCTCCTATCTTGTCTAGAGGTATCTCTAGAACTTTTTGCTTAGAGCTTGCTTTCGGCATATTGGAATCAAGTTCTGGAACTTGATCTTTCACATGATTCCATAGCTCAGGTTTTGCTTTGAGCAGCTCTTCTAGAGTGAGATGACATTGAACCTTAGTGTTCTTTACAACATTAGTGTTTCTTGGAACCACTGAGTCTTCATTTCTTACCAATATTGTGGGAGCTTTGATCTGAAGAGATTCAGATTCCCATGTGCTTGTGAATTGCGGCAACTCTTGTAAGGAATTAGATTCAAAATCCAATATTTCATCCTCTTGTTGCTCTGCTTGGTCTCCATAGATAGACGGAATGTCTTGGGGAAATTGATCGTGAAGATCATCAATTTCAGGAATAGGAGGGGGATTACCCTTCTCCTTGGCCCATTTCTCTTCTTGTATCTCCCGCAAGAACTCTTGAGAGTACTGCTGTATTGAAAGAGGTGTTCCATCATCCACAGAATCAGGAACATAAGCTTTCCTGGGTGGTAAGCTTTCTCTTTCAATAATTGGTTGAGCCTGTGGAGGTAAAGAAACCTGCGGCTTGTTTACCAACTACTCTAATCTTTCTAGTAAGCCCTGGAAATGCAAATCCGGTTTGACAGAGTTTTTTTTATTGAACTTTTGACTAGTCTCGAGCATAGCTTGAGCTACTTCTACCATTTTCATGCACATTTTCGTCCGTTCAATCTCTAAATCTACTCTAGGGTAACTCTTGTCTAGGTTTACAGCTGTTGGCCCTTCTTGAAGTCGAGCTTGGTAGGCCTTGAACATCATGTCCAAGCCTTCTAGGGTTGGAACTGCAAGAACAGACCCGGATTGCAGTCTATTTACAATGGGTGGTGGGGTGGAATGAGGTGGAGTGGATGGAGCTTTGGCATGCGAGGGGCTTTGAGATGCTATGTCTTCTATTTTTGTTTTGGCATCTTTTAGGCTTTCTTCTATTTCAGATAACTTTTTATTCCATTTGCGATTAGCTTTCTCTCTGGTGTCCTTCCAAGTTCTTGTTTTCCTCTTACTTGACTCTCCTCGTTCACTTGACTCTGATTGCTCAGCTGGTTTATCCTGTTGTGCGGTTTGTGCCCTAGTAACTACTCGTACAGGAGCCACATTACTACTACTTGAACTTGAATCTACCACTAGGCCTACCACATTGATGGGTGTAACCTTGGGTGCACTAGAGGAATTCCTAGGACACTCTCTTGGAAGATGTTCTTTGCCACACTCAGGACAAAAGCCTTGTATTGTGATGTTTTGTCCTTGTCCAAGTGCTGGTTGATGGGTACATTCACGAATGAAATGGTCGCCTTGACATCTAAAGCATGGTCCTCTAGGGGCTTGTGGTCTTACTTGTCTCACTTGGGGCCTAGGATTTGGATTTGTATACATGACATTGGAGCATTCTGGCTCCCAATTTGGTTCCATGGGTGATGCCTCATATTGATATGGGGAAGTCTCACTTTGCTCAGGGGAATCTATGTAATAAGCTTGCGAACTATCTTCATGGAAGTAATCTGAACCATGAGCGTGAGAGTCATTTTCTGAGACCAACGGGGTTAGTGGCACCAATGCTCTATTAGGGTTCTCCTCCGCCATCGTATACTTAACTGGGATCACATTGGCAGGAGTTGGTGGTTGGTTTCCTAGGACTGGTTGTGGCGTGTTTGGTGCTTGATATTGTTGTTGGTATTGAGGTTGATATTGTTGTTGTGGCCTATAATATGGCTGTTGGTATTGGTTCTGATACCTACCCTACTGGTAAGGTTGCTGATAATTTTGTCTAACAGCCTGCCTGTTATAGGGACAATCTTGGGCCGTATATTTCCTCTCAATGGTGCAATATAGAGCATTAGGGTTTCCTTGGGGTTGAGCCATCATTGGGCACACATTAGCCATGTGGTCTCCTCCACAGTTGTAACATCATTTCAATGAGGTGACCCTTGGCATTTGCCTATTTTGAACTCCTAGCCTCTTGGCAACCTATTCCGCTATCTCATCTATCTCATTGGTGGCTCTAGAGGTATGACTAGTAGAACTATCAGAATCTTTTTAGAGTTTGGACAGTCCTAACTCCTCACCCAAGTTGTCTTCTATGTCAATGCACATGCGCACATAGTCTTCTATGGATCTAGGCTCTTTCAAGTACACGTACGACCTTAACTTTGTGCTGAGTAAACCGTCTAAAAACAAGGCCACTTGTTTGGCTGCTGTGGGTACTTCTAGCATAGGGCATCTTTCCAAGTACTGTCTAAACCTTCTTCCTGCAAGTCGCACTATTTCTTGGGGTGTCTACTTAAAGCTGTGGATCAAGGATGATGTGTTATGCCTGATACCACTCTTGGAAAATTCTACAATGAATTCTTCTAGCAGTTGACCTATCTCTCGATAATTGTGACTATTCAGGGGCTCAAACCAAGCTAAGGCAGTACCCTTAAGAGTCAAACCAAATGCCTCGAACTGGGTGAACAAGTCCTCAACCTGTTCAGCTCTTAACACTTGTTTGAACTCAGCCACATGATCATAAGGATCTCCTGACCCATCAAAATAGTTCTTCATTGTCTTAACCACTTGAGAGGGTCTAAGGTTTCTTGAGTGCTCTCGTGGTCTAGGCAATGGGAAATCATGTTCGTCTCTTTGATGCCTATGTACGCGATGTCTCTCTCTTTCAGGTCTTTCATTTTCAATTCTTGATCGGTCTCTACCCACTGTGTGTGCAAAGCTTACCTCAGGTCTCTCTCTGGTCCTTTCCCTTTGGGTTTCATGAGCCTTGGATGATCCTGCTTCTTGGAGGCCTTGGGAAACATTAGATCTTGATGGAGGGAAAATTGCTTCACCCTGCCAAGTGTATGCATGCCTATCCTGCTCTGTTACCAAGAACATTTTCTCGGATGCGTAACAACTTTGCCTGGTATCTCTAGATCCTTGAACTCATAGATGGTGACTATAGGGCTCAGTTGATCTAGCTTGAATCTCCAAAAGGCTTCCTTCGTTTCTCTATTCAAGAATAACTCTATGCTTTCATTGTCTTGGGAAATCCATTTTGGAGTGATCACTCTGGTCAGAACTGACTTACCTCTAGGGGTCTTGGGTTCTCATCCTAGGTCTCCTTGCTCTAGGTCTCCTATCTCGTTCTCAGGAATGATGTTTCCAAACTCCTCTGTCCTATCTGGTAGGCTCGTAACAACATACATGGTTCCTTCCTTATCAATGTATGCACCCTCTTAGAACTTGACCACTGGGTGTTCAAGTCCAAAGGGTTGATCGAGACTTTTGAGTTGGACAACTGATCGTCTCAAGCCATCCTCATAGATGCGAGCACCTAATTGGTTGGTCCTGATGTATTCCAATTGTGTCTTATAGGGACCTTCCGGTGTCTGTAAATAGGAAGTACCTGAGCTACGCGTGGGTCTTTCCATGTTGAAGGACATTTCTGAGTCACTTGTGTCGGAACTTAGCACGTAGGGATAACCACTTAGTTGTTGAGCCCAAGACTTAGCTGTATGGTTGACACTAGCCTCTGATGATCTAATGCTTTGCCTATCCTTGCCTAAGTGTCTGCCAGATCTTAGGTTCATAAGCTTTGTCTACAAGTCCAAAATTTCCCCTTATATTGCTCAAAATCCTTTGGAGCTCCTTGGTTTCTTAGTCCACTTGAGGGTCAACTTCAAAATACTATATCTAATAATCCACGTATTAATTTTGTTGTACTCCCCACGAGCTTTCCAACAAACCCAAAATCATAGCAAATGGATTTTGTATGAGAAAGTTATGCCAGCTCAGGGTTTCGGGGTTTAAAACAGGGAAACAGGATCTCTCTGGGAACTCAAAACAGGTGATACGATACCAAATTTTGACGATACGATACCTTTGTGTTACACGATACCACTTCAAACGATACCACCTTAGTCGATATGATACCACAAAGGCGATACCAAGTCCACGATACGATACTGCTCTCTTAAACGATACGATACTAAAAGTGGTCATGATACGATACCAAAAATCACATGATACGATATTGGATCTTTGCACGATACGATACCAAAACAGGAGGCGATATGATACCAACTTTGCTCGCGATACGATACTTATGCAAGTGGCGATACGATACCAGTTTGTGAACGATACGATACCACTCCAATCGCAATACGATACTGCTTGTGCTGCGCGATACGATACCACAAAGTGCACGATATGATACCAGAATAGGAGACGATACGATACTAGGTGCACGATACGATACCTCTTGACCTCGCGATACGATACTGCTAAATTGACGATACGATACCACCGGGATGAGTGCGATCGTGATACCAACACTTGACGATACGATACCAGAATGGTATCGGGATACCTCAAGTGGACGTGCACGATACGATACCAGAATAAGAGACGATATGATACTAGGTGCACGATACGATACCTCTTGACCTCGCGATACAATACCACTCAATTGATGATACAATACCACCGGGATGACTACGATCGCGATACCAACACTTGACGATACGATACTAGAATGGTATCGCGATACCTCAAGTGGGCATGCACGATACGATACCTCAACAAGTATCGTGATACATGGGAATTCTGGTATCGCGATACCAAAACTCAACCGGACACGATACTTGGAGAATTTGACATCCAAATTCAAAAACTTTACCTTGTGTCCTCCTTGTCACTCCTATCAGCCTGTAGATGCAAAAATCTATCTCCAAACCGGCGATACCACCTATGGGATACCAGGCGCTGTTCTTGTCACTCCGCGATACCGAATCAGATTTCCAAAATTTTGAGAGGTTTTCAAGCATGTTTCTTCAGCGCTTCTACTCTGAGCACCCTCTGCACTTGTTCCTCATAGTCGCAAGTGAAATACGAAGTGAATGTACACTCGAAAATGAAAAAAATCAGAGAAGATGAAGGTGGGAGAAGATGGTGATGCTGATGAAGATGAAGAAGGAGAAAAACTCAAAAACTGAACTGAAAATGGTGATTTTTTTACCTTCCAACATCGCTACCCTACATATTACCGTCACATGCTTGTCCTCCAAGCTCTCTCCCCGGCAACGGCGCCAAATTTGGTGTCACCCTAGCACAATGGTGAGTACCAATGTGAGGAGATACACCTCATAAATGTCAATCCGTGGAGATGTGAGGACTGGTATGAAGACCGCGAGCAAGTGATGGCACAAGTGCGTGAGTGAAAGCACACAAGCATGCACACACATACACACACACGTGCACAAGGTAAGAGCAAAGAGTGGAACAATGGAAAGCTTTGATTACCAAAGAAATCTCTTACAAAGATCAAAACTACAACAAGCTGCCCCCAAAAATGAGCTCTCCACCCCTTTTTATAGTTTTTTAAGTGGTTTTGGCCCTGTCCAGACCTAGTGTCCAGCCTAGTTAAAAAATAGGTTCCAAGGCTTATTTGGGGGCTCAAACGGAGTCTAAAAATTATGAAAATTGGTAGGATGGTACTTCTAATACTCCTCAAGCTCAAGGACACCTTGGCTTGAACAAAATGGAGTTGCAAAATTGGAAAATGGTATTTATAATGGTTTTTAGTGATAAAAATCATTATTTTTATAGGGATTTGTTCTGAAAATTTGACAGGTGCTTCTTGGAGCTCCCTACTTGCTCCTTCTTCTTGTGTGTCTGATTCCGTGATGCACTTCTGTGCTTTTTCCTTGACCTTGAGCTTCAACAAGTGAGAATACCACTAATAGATGCATCTCATTGAGAGTTTCGGAAAGAACTTGCTATTGGCCATATTCAGAGTTCGGAGCTAGGAGAAACATTCAAATTTGTATTTACTGCTATAAGTGGTATCGCGGCAGACACTTCCAGAGATTGAGTGAGTTGGAGAGATAGTTTAGTCTTTTCTCATGCATTTTAGCTGAACCACTTCACTTTCCATCATGTGCACATATGTCCTCTCACACTTGGTTCAAGAGGTTCTTCAGATTGATATTTAAGTGTGTGTCAATCCATCACTATACGCACTTGTGTGGAAAATGAGATTTAGTCTCTTTGACACAAGTCCCTAAGACCTCATGACTTAGGTACACACGTTTTTGGCACCGTTGCCAGGGAACACACTCAACCAAGGTGCCTTCGTGATGGTTATAGATCTAGAGTGAAGGAATCGTACTTGTAGAAGTGAATTTGTTCAGTGTCAAGTAGTAGACACTTCAGCACTTGTTACTTCACATCCCAAAGGTGTGTGTAATGAGTTTTTTGGTTTAGGGTTAGGAGTGAAGGAGAGAAGGAGTTAGAGTTAGGTCAAGGAGAGAAGTGGAGTAGGAGTAAGTTGAAATCACCAAGAAAAATCCCAAAAAAACAATGGCAAGTTAGTGTAGAATAGGTCGCAGACATCACCAAACTATAAAAACCAAAAAAATTAGTCATTTGACACTTTCTCTAGAACCGGTATCCTCTGCAGACAGCAACCGATATCACGCGAGGAGTATCACGCCCTACAAGCCCAAAAAGCTACCTTGTGAGCCCAAGACTTAAGCAGGATATCCCAAAGGTAGGGGACATTAAGATTTCAACATCAAAAGTATTGTGAAAATGCATTTACACGTGATTAAAGATGTTTTAAGTATTGCGGGGTGGAACATAGAGTATTGAGAGGTTTTTTAAGTGAGACAGAGGGTCAAGACTAAAGAGCAGTGAGGTATAAGCTAAAGGGGGCTAAAATTTTTGTGTTTGGAACGATTTTGGCTGAAGTATCATGGTCGGTTGAGCTTTGGTATCGTGATACCAAAATTCCCTAGTATCGCGATACTTGCCAAGTGTGTACCTAAGTCACGAAGTCTTAGGGACTTGTGTCAAAGAGACTAAATCTCATTTGCCACACAAGTGCGTATAGTGGTGGATTGACACACGCTTAATTATCAATCCAAAGAATCGACCTAACCAAGTGTATGAGGACTCGTGTGCACATGATGGATAATGAAGTGGTTCAACTAACATGCATGAGAAAAGACTAAACTACCTCTCCAAGTCACTTAACTTCTGAAAGTGTCTGTCGTGATACCACTTACAACAGTAATTACAAATTTTGAATGTTTCTCCGAGCTCTGGACTCCGAATATGGGCAAGAGTGGGTTCCTTTCAAAGCTCTTAACAAGACACATTATTATTAGTATTTTCACTCGAATCTGACAACTGCTCTTCAAGTTATGACCAAAATAGTGAATGGCGAGAACCATACACACTCATTCTGCAACTCGTACTTGCTCACACACACACACACAGTACAGTAGCTCAAAAGTGATGGGGAGGGGTAGATAACAGTCCTACACACACATTCCAAGCTTCACAAACACACAAAAGATCATAGAGAAGATGAAAATCTGCAGGAAAGAAGCAAATTCGAAATTTAGAAGCTCTCCTTCTTCACAATGGCAAAAAGTACTTACCAAGAGTCACCAAGTGACTTATATACATGTGCCCTAAGGCCTTTCACATAAGTGATCGGCACTTTATTGAATAAGCTCTAATTTCCTACTATTTTACAAGAGATGTATTACAATGATTTGGGATTATGCATCTAGAGGACTCCTCTAGTGCATTTACATAGCTTGAAGGGAATTTTCTATGACTTTGAAGAAGAAAAAATATGCCCATTAATTTGAAAATTTTGGCTCCTCTTTTGTGCCTCTTAGCTCTGCAACACTCTCCCCCTCTTTGTCTCTGTCGTCCCTTGACAGGCTTTTGCTTCTTAATTATAGCTTGTCTAAGGCTTCTGAATACATGCACCCAGTGGTCGAAGAAGAGATAAGGACTGTCAGAGAATTTGTTACTTTATCACTCCTCAAAGACAAAGAAACGATTATGAAAGCCACAGAAGAAATTAAAGAGAAGGATGAATTAATAAAGCAATTGCAAAGTCAATTAGCACAACAGGTCAATGAGGGGATACCAGTAGTTCCACACTCCACAACGGCTACTGAGGAGACTGAGGTACGTCCTCTTTCTCCCCCCCTACATCATTCACTGGTATGTCATGCAAATCCGTTGAATCAACGAGAGCAACAAGCCATCCAGACATACTCACGTTGCCACAAAAAGCCTGTTGGGGACGACAGAGTTCAGGAGGAGGGACGTGTGGAAGGGGAATCAGGCAAAAAGAGAAGAAGAAGAAAATCAAAGACTAAAATTGCTTAGTAACAAATGAAGATTATAAAAGGAAAACGAACAAGTCTATGCACAAAGCCCCGCAGGGGCACGCATCAGGCAACAACGCCAAAGATCTAGGTCCTAAGGAGTGGAATTAAAGAAAGATAACAACCAAGACATTTCATGGGAGGTTGCACACAGATTCCTCATCCACTAGGAGCTCGTGGTGAAGCGAAACAAATTGAGGAGAGAGACAGCACACGAAGGACTCTTCATTAGATAAGATAACCAATTCTCTGAAGGTCCTAGTTGCCTCCTCGTCCACTGGACGCGTGCGGTGAGAAGAAATGGAACAGGTCCTAGAGGATGACAAAGAAGATTCAAGAATAGGACCTTTAAAACATAATGCTCTCTTAAAAGAGAGTAGAGGTCAGCAAATTAAGGCGTCCATGGTAGTCCGACTTAATACAACAACCCAGATTGGTGATGTACGGAATACCAAGGGGCAAACAGAAGCAAAGGACATACCTCGGTTAAAGTAACAAATTCTTTGACAG